>JAXQQM020069091.1:0-78710 GCA_034641835.2 Pinus albicaulis
ATCTTGTATCTAGACTATTTTCCTAGAAAAATAGCAAGTATAGTGGATGGAATCCATGTATTTTGGTAGATGGAAGTGTGTCCATAGGATGGCCAGTTACTGGTTCTTCATGATCATATTGATCTGAGGTATTAATGGGATAGTTATTTTCCTGCTGGTACATGCTCAAGATGATAGTGCTATAGGGGAAAAGAAAATTATGGACACTTTCTAAGGTGGAAGCAAATTGCATTATTCTCACTTAAGAAGCCAATGGTTGATTGCAGGTCGAATTTTTGAAGTGGAATGACAAAATTGTAATAGGAAGGAGAATTGTCTTGGATGCAACAAAGAGCTTGGTACAAGGGAAGTTGGTGATAGTTTTGAAGTATTGCGACAGTAGTGGACGATGATGGAAAAATAAGGTAAAATTGTGAGTTGTTTGCAAAAATAACAAACTCATGATCATATTGTAGTGTGATCCACACCTTGTATTTGTATTAACCCAGGATGCATTGGTCTAGGAAAAATTTGTAGTACATGGTATCTCCATGAGATGGAGTGTGTTGTATGTATCCATATCTATGTAACGTGTAAAGGGAATATTGTTGTAAGACCTAGAGAGGCATGCATACCCCATTGTAATTTGTCCCTGATGACTTGGATAGCATGTATAGTTTAGTGCAGTAACCTCTATTATGAAGTTTTTAACACTTGGAGGAGTGGGCCATGTATTGGTTGCATGCTCTATAAGTGGACCATATTGTTGGTTGTAGGCTATATTATAGATTTCTTTAACAATTAGAGTGGTCCATACTGGTTGTAGACTCTAGGAGATCAAGTTTTACATTCAATGGGAGTTCATCAAGTAGTTGAATAAACCATGTACACGAAGGACATCCTAGTAGATTATAGGTTGCAACAATTAGGTACCCATGTAGTCCAATGGATGGTTGTTCCTTTATATGGACGTTAATAGCTTGGTGATGTCTCTATGATCATGGTACAATATGATAGTACCATTATGGACTATATATGGAATTTTTTTATTTAGGAAGTTCTTTACGTCATAGTGAAGCTTTTGCTATGAAGGAGAAGACATTAAATACCTCAAGGGATGGAGATTCAACAAGTAGTGTTTAAGGGGAAGTGTTGGAGTATGTAACTCCTACTTATCTTTGGTGTGATCATATTTATGGTTATTAGATTATTGGTCTCTATATTATGGAGGTCGTTGGGCCTTAGTTTTGGTCTTATTTTGCTCAAAGAAACTTACTAATCCATCTATTTCCCATCCATTTTCCCTTAATTTATTCCATTTTTATGTATATTTGATATCTATTCAGGTATTTAATTTTAATTTTTCAATTTCTAATGTTTTTATGAAAGTTTGGTTTTTAGTGCAAAATTGGCAGATTCAGAAATTCTGAATAATAGCTCTATGATTGATGTGGTTGCAGGACACTTGGGCACGAATTGAATGCATGGATGGACAGCTTGGCAACTAGGATTAAGCCAGCTATGCTTAGTTCGAACAGAACAAGCTTTATTGGGCCCATTTGGTGCTAGTCAATCATGATTAGTCATTCAGAAATCCCATAGAAATAGGACAGTTTTGAGATTCTATGGGATTGGTCATATTTCTTGGGATAAAAATAATGAATTAGACTTAGATAGGTGGATGAGAGTATATGGGTTTGTTTGAGTGAAAATAGATCAGTTTGTTTCATGAGACTTCTTATTTAAAGCCAAAACTTTGATGGCTTATGTATTATTGACTTATTATACTTTTATATTGTGACAACTTTGGATTGGGAGTTAATTTGAAGACTTGTGTTGTTATTATTTTGCTGTTAAATGCTATGGATGTGTAGCGAAGTTAAGCAAGAGTTTACTATCAGTGTGCAAGGCAAGGGTGGAAGGGCCCCCATTTCCAAGCTAAGTACACTTTCTTGTTAACTAGTTTATTTCATATGTTGATGATTGTAGAGCTGGTTTTCAAAAAGCTTTATTTCAGATTGCTTCATGGTTCATGCATAATGATTGATTTCATTATTTCATAGCTTATTCATCACTTTATCGAGTTGGAAAAACAGGTGTTCAAGTTGAGCATCCCTTCTACTAAAATGATTAATTAAAACTAGTTTCCTTTGTTTGTATGCAAAGTAGTTTCTTATTGAGATTTTGATATTGAGATGAATGAATTATGATGGAATACCTTATGTGTCTCTTAAGTTAAGAGTTTCTTTCATTAATAATATATCCATCTTAAGCTCTTGGTTTTAATCTCTGATTCATTAAGTGGTAATGGAGGTGAAAGTGGACTTGTTGAGTCAAGAACCATTTCAATATTCTTCCTCTTTTTAAACTAATTGAATTAGAATTATAGGATGTATTAGCACTGAATAAATTATCTGACAAGGTTTGATTATGTCAGTCTTCACATATAGTGAGTTTGCCTCAAAGCATAAACAACAGTTGATAAGAAATAATTGTGTTAATTTAGGTACATAAATTAGCTCAACATTTTGGCACCGTTGCCGGGGAGGCAAATATCGGCATAGTCAATAGAAAGATAAAAAAAAAAAAAACAAAAACATTAGTTACATTTTTTTTTAGTTATGTTTCTTTATGCCTAGACATAGAGATCCTCATGGTAGATTTATTAAAAACCCCCCACAAATAGAGATAGGATCATCAAACACCCCAGTTACTGGTAATCCAATAATTGAGGAATTGGCAGAAAAACAAAGAAGTGGACAAAGATTAACTTTGATTGAGAGGCAAACTTTGTTAGCTTGGGAAGCAAAGAAAAAACAATCTTCAACTTCTGGAAAACAAAAAGAAATTATCAAAGGAAAACAATCTTTATTTCCATCCATAAATCCTCCTATCTTCGACCAACCTGAAACTCCACTTAAAATTGAAACAAATCAACCAATGGCAGAAGAGGGACATGGATCTGTTATTCTCACTCCTGAACAACGAGCTGCATATGAAAGACAACAAATGGAATGGAGAAGAAAGAGAGAGGAGGACGCAAAACAAGAAAATGGTAGAAAAATGGAAAACGATCGGAAAAGACAAGAAGATGGTAATGATCAAGAGACTTCCTTTGGCTTTCCAATAATAGACACAAGTGCAATATTAGGAGAAGAAGTGAAAATGAAAAATATTCCACCTTTTGTATTGCCAAATTTTTATGGAATGTCCACAGAGGATCCTGATGCATTTATGTTTGAATTTGATATTCTATGTAGAACATATGGATACACTGATGACATTCATAAACTTCGTCTTTTCCCTGCAACATTAAAAGCAGCAGCTTTGAAATGGTTTATGGGTTTAGGAGAACAAACAATAGCTTCTTGGGATGATATGAGATCAGTATTCCTTAAAAAATATCAAGCTTATTGTAGATCTAGAGATTCAAAGGAAGATATTTTCAGAATGACACAACAAGAAGATGAAAGTTTAGAAGAATATTTGGAAAGATTTTTATATAATCTACGGAAATCTAAACAACACTCTCTAAATCAAGAAACCATTCGAACAATCTTTCTCAAGGGTATAAGGGATGAATACCTTGACATCTTGAATGTGATGGGTAAAGGAGACATTTCAAACCTACCATTCGACGAAATTGTTGATTTATGTCAAAAATATTCTAGAGGAAGAGCAAAAACAGGAAGAAGAGAAGTAAGTTCAAAAGCAGCAAAGTCAGCTGCAGGAGGGATAACAAGAGCTGAAATAGGAAGCTTATTGGAGAATTTCAAAACATATCTCTTGAGTACATTAGGGACACAAGTAGATGTGCTAAAGGCAAATAAGAAGAAAGAAGAACAAGAACAAGCTCTAGCAATCTTTTGTCCCAAATGTAGAAAGAAACATCCATTGAGAGAATGTCCTTTGGATAGTGTTCAGAGTGTTCAGGTTTGTGGTCTTTGTACAGAAAAGCATTCCACAGAAAATTGTCTAAAATTGAAAGAATTACAAATGAATTCAATGGAAGAAGTGCCAGGAATGGAAGGTTTTTATTATGTAGCACCACGAAGACCATGGCAACCTAGGATGCCTCAACAAAATCAACAACAATTTCCTCAACAAAATTACCTCTATCCACCTCAAAATCCTTGGACCCCTCCAATGCCATGGCAAGCTTGGCCTCCACAACAATATCCACAACAACCTGCACAAGGTTGGAGAGGATATGGTTATGGAAACTAGCCACCTCAACAATATCAACAACAATACCAGCAACAATACCAACAGCCATTTACATATCCACAATATCCTCAATCCATACCATTTCAACAACAACATTCTGCATATCCACAAACCATCCCATTTCCACAGCAGAATCCTCCACCATTGTTGACCCAACCACAACAGTTACAGCTACCCACAAATCAACCCAGACCAACTCAATTACCAGCCCAACCAATGGCAAATCCAAATAATAAGGTGGACAAAGCTGCATACACTGTAGAGGAAGCAGCATGTTTTCCCACATATTCAATTCTTCCTCTTAATGAAGTCCATCTAAGGTCTGGAAAAGTGCTTAAAAAGGATTCTCCTCCAATCATAGAAGAACCAACTGAACAAGGAGGATCACCTGAAACATCACAAACTAAGATACAAATTCAGAAAGGAACAAACATTACAACACAAACACCACCTTATCCTGAAAGGTTAGTGGAACAACAAAAACAAATAACCCTTCCCGAATTTGATATTTTAGATGAGTTAAAAAATTCTTATGTAAAAATTCCTTTGTTAAAGGCAATTAAAGAAATACCAATATATGCTAAAACAATAAAGGAATTGTGCATTAAGAAATCACAGAAAAAGAAGAAGGATCCTACTACAATCCAAGTCATTGGTAAACTAGCAAGTCTCATGTCTACACAAACCATGGTAGAAAAATATATTGATCCTGGTATCCCTATGGTTACTATATCAATAAATAATTTCTCAGTACCCAACACATTAATAGACTTGGGAGCAGCTATAAATGTAATGACAATGGAGACAATGAAAAATTTGCATTTGAACAACATTAGATCAACCTCTACAATCTTAGAACTAGCAGACAGATCTAAAGTTGTTCCTGAAGGAATATTGGAAGATATCATAGTCTCTTTGGATTCATGGGAGTATCCCGTTGACTTCCTTATCTTGCAACCAAAAACAAATTTGGGAGGACATCCTCTAATCTTAGGCAGACCATGGTTAGCTACCGCTGATGCCTTCATAGGATGCAGATCAGGAAGCATGATTATTTCACATGGAGATGAAAGGAAACATATTGCTCTTTATTCACCTGCACAATCAACTTCTTTAGAATCAGTACTTGAAGCTCAAGAAAAATAGCAAACTAAATCAGTTTTAAGTATAAATAAATTCTTTGATTTAAGAGAAGAAGAAGAGAATGAAGACTTAATGGATCTTTTCATTTCAGAACCAAGTATTTCAGAGCAGCTTAGAGAAGTTCAATATGAAGCTGCAAATAACCTTTTGAATCAATGTTTTCAGGAAACCTGTACTGTTCAAACTTTGCGGAATTATTTTATAGACATCTTTCCTGTAAACACAATCTCCAATCCAACAATAAAAACAATTGAGGTAAATCCTGGAAAACATTTAAACATTGGAAACCAGTTGCAATCAGCACAAGAGCAAGAGGTAATTGCATTATTACAGAAATATTCAAAAGCTTTTGCCTGGGATTATACTGACATGCAAGGAATCCATCCTAACACATGTGTCCACCACATCTATACAGATGATCAAATCAAACCTATAAGACAACCTCAAAGACGAATGAATCCCATGATGAAAGAAATAGTGAAAGAAGAACTGCAAAAATTGTTAAATGTTGGATTCATCTATCCTATTTCAGATAGTCAATGGGTTTCTCCACTGGTTATTGTACCAAAGAAAAATGGAAAGTGGAGGGTATGTGTCGATTATCGAGAACTAAACAAAGCTACACTAAAGGATCATTTTCCTCTACCATTTATTGATCAAGTGTTAGACTCATTAGCTGGAAAGAAATTCTTCTCTTTCTTGGATGGGTTTAGCGGGTACAACCAGATTAGAATAGCAACAGAAGACCAAGACAAGACAACATTCACTTGCCCATGGGGAACCTATGCATATAATGTTTTTCCATTTGGTTTATGTAATGCACCTGCAACTTTTCAACGAGCAGTGCTTGCAATTTTTGCTGATCTAATCCATGAATGTGTAGAGGTTTATATGGATGACTTTACATTTTATGGAAACGCATATAATGATTGCCTAAATAATCTTGAGAAAGTGCTGAAATGATGCATTGAAACAAATTTGTCATTAAGCAATGAGAAATGCTATATAATGTTGATAGAAGGAATAGTTCTGGGACACCATATTTCTCGTTCAGGAATTAAAGTGGATCCAGCAAAAATCCAAGTCCTAGTAACCTTAATGCCTCCTACAACACAGAAAGAGGTAAGAAGTTTCTTAGGCTATGCAGGCTATTATAGACGATTCATTGAAAACTTCAGTAAAATAGCCCAACCTCTGTTTAAACTATTAGCAAAAGATATTGAATTTCACTGGACAAATGAATGTCAAAATGCATTTCAAATTCTGAAAGAGAAATTATCAGTTGCACCCATTCTCCGTGGGCCAAACTGGTCTTTGCCATTTCATATATCAACTGATGCATCTGATACTGCGATAGGTGCCTCTCTTGGACAGAAAGAGAACTTGTTCAATTATGCAATATATTTTATAAGCAAGAATCTAACACTTGCAGAATTGAACTACACAGTCACAGAGAAAGAAATGTTAGCCGTTATACATGCAGTAAACAAATTCAGACACTATATAACAGGATATCAAGTTTTCATTCATACAGATCATTCAACAATCAAATACTTGATGAATAAACCCATAACCAATGGAAGAATAACAAGATGGTTACTGTTATTGCAAGAATTTAATATCACAATACAAGACCGGCCAGGCAAGGAAAATCAAGTGGCTAACTTTCTGTCCCGCATACATTCACCCAATGATCCAAATCCGGTTGCAGATAACTTTCCCTATGAACACATGTTTGCCATCACAGTAAGAACACCGTGGTTTGCAGACATTGCAAACTATTTATCTTCTGGAAAGTTTCCAACCCAATTCACTAAAAAGCAAAGACACAAAATTGTTAGAGAAAGTTCTAGGTATAGTTGGGTAAATGGTGATTTATTTTATACTGGTTCAGATTTGATAATTAGAAAATGTGTGCGAGAAGATGAAATATTAGACATTCTAAGGGCATGTCACAATGAACCATGTGGTGGCCATTTTGCAGATAAACGAACAGCATATAAGGTGCTGCAACTGGGCTACTACTGGCCATCCATCTTCAAAGACTCTAAGAAATATGTCAAGCAATGTGACAGTTGCCAAAGAACAGGGAGACCAATTACAAGAGATGAGATGTCGCTGAAGCCACAGGTCCTCATAGAACCATTTGAGCAATGGGCACTTGACTTTGTTGGACCCATCAATCCACCATCAAATGGAAAGAAGTACATCTTAGTATGTACAGATTATGTAACCAAGTGGGCAGAGGCTAAAGCAGTGAACAGAGCAACAGAATATACAGTGGTCACCTTTCTTTTTGAAGAAATCTTTGTCAGATATGGAGTACCTAGACAAATTGTAACAGATCAAGGAACACAATTTACATCAAAGCTGGTACGAGATCTAACAGAGAAATACAAGATCAAACACAGGAAATCTACACCATATCATCCTCAAGCAAATGGGCAGGTTGAATCAACAAATAAAGTCCTAGAAAATATCATGACAAAAACAATACAGCTGAACAGAAAAGATTGGTCTGAAAAATTACAAGATGCACTATGGGCCTATAGAATCACATGGAAGAATACAACTGGTTTTAGTCCATACCAGTTAGTATATGGAAAAGAGGCCTTATTGCCTATAGAGTTTCAAATACAAACATACAGACTAGCAGCTGAATTAGGACTAGACCTGACAGAAGCACAACAACAACGGATCATGGAACTGAATCAGTTGGATGAGCATCGTCAACAAGCCATAGAACATACTACATTGGTGCAACAACAAAGAATGAAGTGGCACGACAGATATATCAAAACAAAGACATTTCGCAAGGGAGATTGGGCATTACTTTTTGATTCCAAGTTCAAAGATTTTAAAGCAAAGTTCACAACACACTGGCTAGGCCCATATGAAATTGATGAAATCTTCGACAATGGAGCAGTCAAAATCAAGACAATTGACCAGGATTCCACCTCCTTTATAGTGAATGGACATAGGCTCAAAGTTTATAATAGGCCTATCAGTAAAGAAGCATTTATGAAACAACTGACAGAAGATACAGAACTGGAAGTCATGGCACACCAGGCTCAGCCATCTTCCAGTCCTGTAGTTGAATAAAAATAAAAACATAAAAAATAAAAATAAAATAAAAAATAATAAAAAATAAAAAAATATATAAAAAAAAACATAAAAAATAATTTGTTTGCTAGTGAAAACCAGGCAACTGGCACTAAGCAAACACGAATTCATAGGGGAAAACCAGGGCAACTTGGACTCTATGAATTCCTTTTTCTTGTTCTACTGTTCTCACATAATTTCAATACAGGTACTCTCCATCAACAACTGACTTGAGGACAAGTCATATCTTAAACAAGGGGGAGACTTGTATTAGATCTTTAGCTGGAAAGCTGAAGTATAGAAGGAACTTGTATTGTCAACAGAGGGACCTGAAATAAGAAATCAATACAGAGGGACCTGAAAGACCTGCCAATGTCAAAACAACATGTGCATATTATGTAAGCAGTGCAGAGGGACCTGAAACAAAGAATCATTACAAAGGGACCTGACTTTTCAATTCAAGAACCAGAGCATGAAGAACAAGAAGCAGTAATAAAGTTTACTTTTTGATCCATCTACAACATCTGATCAATTGATTTCATTCCACTTGTACAGACATCATCCAGGGGAGTATATGTATAGTCATTTTGTGCTTGAAATTCAAATTTTTCTTAGAAATTTTTAGTTTTTGTTAAGTTGAAGTTAGTACCTAAGGATATTCATTATACATATCCTATATTCCTATTACCCCTATACATATTCCATTTCATTCATACACATTTCCTATACATATTCCCTATAACCCTAAGTATTTTTCTTTAGAAGCAAAAGACCAAGCTAGGACAACTTTTTCCACCTGCACATACAACTCAAGCATTAGTATGGTGATGATTTTAAACATGACCTAAGATGGTCATTTTAAAATCATAAAGGTGTGCATATAAGGCAAAGCAAATAATGCGCTATATCAAACTATATACCATAGTTCAAATAAGGAATGCGTTAAAGCCATTTATATAAAATCCAACGCGCAAAGGATATAAGGTTAATATATATGGTATATGAAACCAACGCATATGCTATAAGGTTATGATATAAACCCCACACGCATATGGCATAAGGATAAGCAAAGGTATATGGTAGGAAAGGGCGCATATAAAATGGAGGACGGCCATGTAAAAACTATATGGCACGATTGTTATGATCTGGCAGGGTTGCATAATGGTTATAATCTGGCAGGGTATGGTGAAATGATAATTGCATATACAATGCCGGAATATTATTGCACGTATAAGCACACGACGGTGGTAATAATACGTGCATATCATTCAAAATAACACACGACAATACGTGCATATCATTCAACATAGCACACGACGGTGGCAATAATATGTGCATAAAACAATGATTTGGCATCCTCATGACACAGTTGGGTGACTGGTCAAAGAGGACGGCCATACCAACCACACACCAATGAACAAAGGCGCACAGTACACCCATGAACTCGGTCAATTCATGACCGTTTAGACCTCAGTCCTCATTGCCAAAGAGCTCAGAGAGAAGGCGTTTTGAAGCTGCAGACTAGTGAAAATCATTCCGGAGAAGCGAGAAGGCGTTTTGAAGCTGCAATTTAGTGAAAATCATTCCGGAGAAGTGAGAAGGCGAATTTAAAGAAGGAAATCGTTCCGGGTTTAACGTTCAGAGATAGCAGACTTTCGGGATTAAGTCAGGTAACAGTGAAGTTTATTTACGCTCGGCGACTGTGGGATATTGCTTGTCATTAACTGTTAGATCCTTTTCCTTGCCACCAGCTCAATTAACCGAAGTAATAGGGATTTGGAGTGCCCGGTTACACTCCACGCGCTCGTTGACAGTCAGGTAACGCTACAAATCCGTGATTATCTCCAGTTGACAGCACTTACGGATATGTTGATAGATTTTGATGCGTAGCATTTTAATGAAAATTCATTGCATGGATAACACGTTAGGAGTTTTAACGAAGTGTCGTGTTGGAGTCGATGAACAGAGTTGTTATGGCATGGTGGTAGTTGTTGACTGAATGCGCACTGCACCTTGTTCTGTTGATTGAATTGTGCGCATTAACATTCTAACAAACAGTTAACATGAAAACTGAAAACGCCATATGCCTCTGTTATGAACCCTTGCCTGCCACTGCATTTTTGTTTTAACTAAAACAGGGGAGCGAATGCCGGATAGTCAAGTGAACTGTTGGTTGCCAAAGGGAATCGGGTTGTTGAGCCATTTTAAAATGCCGTGTTTATATTTGGTTGAGACCGAGAGCCTTTTTGCATTTTTGTGGTTTTTATGATGAGTCTACAAGCATAAATTTTTGCAAATGTTTTTGCTTAGGCCGAGAGCATTTTGGAAATTTTGATTTGATGATGAGGCCGAGAGCACTCTTCAGTTTTTTTGTTTTATATACACAGTAAATCATGTTTTTTTTTGGCGATGAGTAAACATGGTTATTGCTGCATGTGTATTTAATTTAAAAACACAGAGACCAGTATATTAACAGAAGAGATATACAGGTGTTGTTTGCATTAAACAGGGGATTCAAACAGTGCTTTTGCAAGAGAATATAACAGAGGTTAAAAAAGGGCAGAGTTGAGTTGAGTCAGAGGAGGAAGGTAAGCTTCTTTGCTTCCTGAATTTCATTTAAAAAAAAAAAAAAAAACGATTTTTATTGTTAAAATGAAGTTAGTAACAGCAGAGGCCTACATTGATTGGTTTACAGAAACAATGACAAACAGAGTAGAGCCAAAATTTCAGATAGAAAGCTGGGGAAAAGAGACTATAGAAAAACTTTATCAGGCAGGGATGATAGGCTTCTTACAGAAATTTAATGGCCATTCTGAGGAGTTAACCAAAGACTTTATAAATAATTTCAGTCAAGACCAGACTCGAGTAGGAGAAATCATTGTCCCGGTAACCCAAGAATACTTGTCCAAAGCCTTAGATTTGCCAATGTTAGGGGAGAAGTATTACAAAGGCCTACACTTCAAGGAGAAAGCATGGACTTTCTTCCTTGAGAAAAACCGGAAGGGGACATTTGATAGGACAAAAGGGATACCCAGGGAGTGGTTTAATGAACCATGGGGAGAATTGGTCTTGGTCATCCAAAAGTTCTTGACTTGTGATCGAGGATATAGTGTTGCCCACTTGTATCATATTAGACTTCTTTAACATATTAAGGGAGAGGATAGGATTAACTTACCTTACTTCCTATATAAGAGCCTCTTGAGAGTGATTGAAACAGCAAAACATGAACACAGGCCTAAAGCAGGACAGATGTATCATCAAGGATTGATCAAAATCCTAGTTGAGTATCAGGTGAGGTCACAGGGCATAGTGTGGAGAGAATTCATGATTAAAAATCATTTTACTGAACAGATTAAGGAAGTACAGGATAAAACAGAGCAGGAAAGTAGAGGATTGATGAACTCACCCTTGTATCCTAGAACAAGAGCTAAACAGCAGAATAACATGGCCATGGAAAATGAAATATCTGTTATGTCTATTCCTAAAAGATTTACAAATAAAAGTCCCATTAACTTAGACAAGGAAGAAGAAACATATTTCCCAAGACCACAAGAAGAAAATGACATTGCACAAGAAGAATTTGAGAGGGATTCTTCATATGATGATGAAGCAACAGCATCACTAATGAAAACAACACAAGATTTTGAAAAAGAAATCAATGATGGAAGAATCAGGGACTTAACTGACCAATTAGAAATTAGCAAAATTGTGGAGAAACAATTAAAAGAGGAAAACAAGGCAAATAAGAAAGATAATGCTAAATTGGTCAAGGCAAATGAAAAATTGAAAGAAGAATTGGGGAGATTGAAAAGGAAAAATGATCTACTTTCTAAACAAGCATTTAAGTGGTTAAAGGAAAAGAATATGTGGCAGGCCAAGTATGAAAAACAGAAGGTCAAAGCAGCTTTGTTCAAGGAAAGACATGACACAGGTTTGGATTGTTTGGCCAAGGCAGCACAACAGGAAGCATCTACAGGTACAACATCTACTACAGAAAGAAGAAGGTCAAAGAGGAATAGGCAAGCATGGGGACATGCTTGATGATAAGCAAGGGAGAGATGTTGGGCCTTAGTTTTGGTCTTATTTTGCTCAAAGAAACTTACTAATTCATCTATTTCCCATCCATTTTCCCTTCATTTATTCCATTTTGATGTATATTTGATATCTATTTAGGTATTTAATTTTAATTTTTCAATTTCTAAAGTTTTTATGAAAGTTTGGTTTTTAGTGCAAAATTGGCAGATTCAGAAATTCCCGTAATAGCTCTATGGTTGATGTGGTTGCAAGACACTTGGGCACGAATTGAATGCATGGATGGACAGCTTGGCAACTAGGACTAAGCCAGTTATGCTTAGTTCGAACAGAACAAGCTTTATTAGGCCCATTTGGTGCTAGTCAATCATGATTAGTCATTCAGAAATCCCATAGAAATAGGGCAGTTTTGAGATTCTATGGGATTGGTCATATTTCTTGGGATAAGAATAATGAATTCGACTTAGATAGGTGGATGAGAGTAGATGGGTTTTTTTGAGTGAAAATAGATCAGTTTGTTTCATGAGACTTCTTATTTAAATCCAAAACTTTGATGGCTTATGTATTATTGACTTATTATACTTTTATATTGTGACAACTTTGGATTGAGGAGTTAATTTGAAGACTTGTGTTGTTATTATTTTTCTGTTCAATGCTATGGATGTGTAACTGAAGTTAAGCTTCTGAGATCATTTATCAAGTGTGCAAGGCAAGGGTGGAAGGGCCCCCATTCCAAGCTAAGTACACTTTCTTGTTAACTAGTTTTATTTCCTTGCAATTTGATGATTGTAGAACTGGTTTTCAAAGCTTTATTTCAGATTGTTTAATGATTCATGCATAGTGATTGATGTCATTAGTTTATAACTTATTCATCACTTTATCAATTTGGAAAAACAGATGTATCAAGTTGAGCATCCCTTCTATGAAAATGATGAATTAAAGTTGGTTTCTTTTGTTTGTGTGCAAGCAGTTTCTTGTTGAGATTTTTGATATTAAGATGAATGGATTATAATGGAACACTTTACATGTCTCTTAAGTTAAGAGCTTCTTTCATTCATAATTTATCCATCTTAAGTTCTTGATTTTAATCTCTGATTCATTAAGTGGTAATTGAGGTGAAAATGAATTTCTTGAGTCAAGAACCATTTCAATATTATTCCTCTTTTTAAACTAATTGAGTTAAGAGTTGTAGAATGTATTACTTTCAGCATATCTTTCAAGGTTGATTATATCTGATCTTCACATATAGTGATCTTGCCTCAAAGCATAAACAACCCGGATTGATAATAAATAATTGTGTTAGTTTAGGTACATAAATTAGCTCAACATTTTGGTGCCGTTGCCGGGGAGGCAAATATCGGCATAGTCAATAGAGAGAAAAAAAAAAAAAAAAACAAAAACAGTAGTTACACTTTTTAGTTATGTTTCTTTATGCCTAGACATAGAGATCCTCATGGTAGATTTATTAAAAAACCCCCACAAATAGAGATAGGATCATCAAACACCCCAGTTACTGGTAATCCAATCATTGAGGAATTAGCAGAAAAACAAAGAAGTGGACAAAGATTAACTTTGATTGAGAGACAAACTTTGTTAGCTTGGGAAGCAAAGCAAAAACAATCTTCAACTTCTGGAAAACAAAAAGAAATTATCAAAGGAAAAAAATCTTTATTTCCATCCATAAATCCTCCTATCTTCGACCAACCTGAAACTCCACTTAAAATTGAAACAAATCAACCAATGGCGGAAGAGGGACATGGATCTGTTATTCTCACTCCTGAACAACGAGCTGCATATGAAAGACAACAAGCAGAATGGAGAAGAAAGAGAGAGGAGGACGCAAAACAAGAAAATGATAGAAAAATAGAAAATGATCGAAAAAGACAAGAAGATGAGACTACTTTTGGCTTTCCAATAATAGACACAAGTGCAATATTAGGAGAAGAAGTGAAAATGAAAAATATTCCACCTTCTGTATTTCCAAATTTTTATGGAATGTCTACAGAGGATCCTGATGCATTTATGTTTGAATTTGATATTCTATGTAGAACATATGGATACACTGATGACATTCATAAACTTCGTCTTTTCCCTGCAACATTAAAAGAAGCAGCTTTGAAATGGTTTATGGGTTTAGGAGAACAAACAATAGCTTCTTGGGATGATACGAGACCAGTCTTCCCTAAAAAATCTCAAGCTTATTGTAGATCTAGAGATTCAAAGGAAGATATTTTCAGAATGACACAACAAGAAGATGAAAGCTTAGAAGAATATTTGGAAAGATTTTTATATAATCTACAGAAATCTAAACAACACTCTCTAAATCAAGAAACCATTCGAACAATTCTTCTCAAGGGTATAAGGGATGAATACCTTGACATTTTGACTGTGATGGGTAAAGGAGATATCTCAAACCTACCATTCGAAGAAATTGTTGACTTATGTCAAAAATATTCTAGAGGAAGAGCAAAAACAGGAAGAAGAGAAGTAAGTTCAAAAGCAGCAAAGTCAGCTGCAGGAGGGATAACACGATCTGAAATAGGAAGTTTATTGGAAAATTTCAAAACAGATCTTTTAAGTACATTAGGAACACAAGTAGATGTGCTAAAGACAAATAAGAGGAAAGAAGAACAAGACCAAGCTTTAGCAATCTTTTGTCCCAAATGTAGAAACAAACATCCATTAAGAGAATGTCCTTTGGATATTGTTAAGAGTATTCAGGTTTGTGGTCTTTGTACGGAAAAGCATTCCACATAAAATTGTTTAAAATTGAAAGAATTACAAATGAATTCAATGGAAGAAGTGCCAGGAATGGAAGGTTTTTATTATGTTGCACCACGAAGACCATGGCAACCTAGGATGCCTCAACAAAATTAGCAACAATTCCCTCAACAAAATTACCTTTATCCACCTCAAAATCCTTGGACCCCTCCAATGCCATGGCAAGCTTGGCCTCCACAACAATATCCACAACAACCTGCACAAGGTTGGAGAGGATATGGTTATGGAAACCAGCCACCTCAACAATATCAACAACAATACCAGCAACAATACCAACAGCCATTTACATATCCACAATATCCTCAATCCATACCATTTCAACAACAACATTCTGCATATCCACAAACCATCCCGTTTCCACAGCAGAATCCTCCACCGTTGTTGACCCAACCACAACAGTTACAGCTACCCACAAATCAACCTAGACCAACTCAATTACCAGCCCAACCAATTGCAAATCCAAATAATAAGGTGGAAAAAGCTGCATACACTGTAGAGGAAGCAACATGTTTTCCCACATATTCAATTCTTCCTCTTAATGAAGTCCATCTAAGGTCTGGAAAAGTGCTTAAAAAGGATTCTCCTCCAATCATAGAAGAACCAACTGAACAAGGAGAATCACCTGAAACATCACAAACTAAGATACAAATTCAAAAAGGAACAAATATTACAACACAAACACCACCTTATCCTGAAAGGTTAGTGGAACAACAAAAAGAAATAATCCTTCCCGAATTTGATATTTTAGATGAGTTAAAAAATGCTTATGTAAAAATTCCTTTGTTGAAGGCAATTAAAGAAATACCAATATATGCTAAAACAATAAAGGAATTGTGCATTAAGAAATCACAGAAAAAGAAGAAGGATCCTACTACAATCCAAGTCATTGGTAAACTAGCAAGTCTCATGTCTACACAAACCATGGTAGAAAAATATATTGATCCCGGTATCCCTATGGTTACTATATCAATAAATAATTTCTCAGTACCAAACACATTAATAGACTTAGGAGCAGCTATAAATGTAATGACAATGGAGACAATGAAAACTTTGCATTTGAACAACATTAGATCAACCTCTGCAATCTTAGAACTAGCAGATAGATCTAAAGTTGTTCCTGAAGGAATATTGGAAGATATCATAGTCTCTTTGGATTCATGGGAGTATCCTGTTGACTTCCTTATCTTGCAACCAAAAACAAATTTGGGAGGACATCCTCTAATCTTAGGCAGACCATGGTTAGCTACCGCCGATGCCTTCATAGGATGCAGATCAGGAAGCATGATTATTTCACATGGAGATGAAAGGAAACACATTGCTCTTTATTCACCTGCACAATCAACTTCTTTAGAATCAGTGCTTGAAGCTCAAGAAAAACAACAAACTAAATCAGTTTTAAGTATAAATCAATTCTTTGATTTAAGAGAAGAAGACGAGAATGAAGACTTAATGGATCTTTTCATTTCAGAACCAAGTATTTCAGAGCAGCTTAGAGAAGTCCAATATGAAGCTGCAAGTAACCTTTTGAATCAATGCTTTCAGGAAACTTGTACTGTTCAAACTTTGTGAAAATATTTTATAGACATCTTTCCTGTAAACACAATCTCCAATCCAATAATAAAAACAATTGAGGTAAATCCTGGAAAACATTGAAACATCGGAAACCAGTTTCAATCAGCACAAGAGCAAGAGGTAATTGCATTATTACAGAAATATTCAAAAGCTTTTGCCTGGGATTATACTGACATGCAAGGAATCCATCATAGCACATGTGTCCACCACATCTATACAGATGATCAACTTAAACCTGTCAGACAACCTCAAAGACGAATGAATCCTATGATGAAAGAAATAGTGAAAGAGGAACTGCAAAAACTGTTAAATGTTGGATTCATTTATCCTATTTCAGATAGTCAATGGGTTTCTCCACTAGTTATTGTACCAAAGAAAAATGGAAAGTGGAGGGTATGTGTAGACTATCGGGAATTAAACAAAGCTACATTAAAAGATCATTTTCCTCTACCATTCATTGACCAGGTGTTAGACTCTTTGGCTGGAAAGAAATTCTTCTCTTTCTTGGATGGGTTTAGCGGGTACAACCAGATTAGAATAGCAACAGAAGACCAAAACAAGACAACATTCACTTGCCCATGGGGAACCTATGCATATAATGTTTTGCCATTTGGTTTATGTAATGCACCTGCAACTTTTCAACGAGCAGTACTTGCAATCTTTGCTGATCTAATTCATGAATGTGTAGAGGTTTATATGGATGACTTCACAGTTTATGGAAACACATATAATGATTGCCTAAATAATCTTGAGAAAGTTCTGAAACGATGCATTGAAACAAATTTGTCATTAAGCAATGAGAAATGCTATATGATGTTGACAGAAGGAATAGTTCTGGGACACCATATTTCTGCTTCAGGAATTAAAGTGGATCCAGCAAAAATTCAAGTCCTAGTAAACTTAATGCCTCCTACAACACAGAAATAGGTAAGAAGTTTCTTAGGCTATGCAGGTTATTATAGACGATTCATTGAAAACTTCAGTAAAATAGCCCAACCTCTTTTTAAACTATTAGCAAAAGATATTGAATTCACTGGACAAATGACTGTCAAAATGCATTTCAAAATCTGAAAGAAAAATTATCAGTTGCACCCATTCTCCGTGGGCCAAACTGGTCTTTGCCATTTCATATATCAACTGATGCATCTGATACTACGATAGGTGCCTCTCTTGGACAAAAAGAGAACTTGTTCAATTATGCAATATACTTTATAAGCAAGAATATAACACCTGCAGAATTGAACTATACAGTCACAGAGAAAGAAATGTTAGCCTTTATACATGCAGTAAAAAAATTCAGACACTATATAACAGGATATCAAGTTTTCATTCATACAGATCATTTAGCAATCAAATACTTGATGAATAAACCCATAACCAATGGAAGAATAACAAGATGGTTACTGTTATTGCAAGAATTTAATATCACAATACAAGACCGGCCAGGCAAGGAAAATCAAGTGGCTGACTTTGTGTCCCGCATACATTCACCCAATGATCCAAATCCGGTTGCAGATAACTTTCCCGATGAACACATGTTTGCCATCACAGTAAGAACACCATGGTTTGCAGACATTGCAAACTATTTATCGGATCATATGTCTGTTTATGCAGTTATCTGTAAATTCATGGGTTTTTGGCCCAGTGAAAATGCTCTCTGTCATTGGATCAAGCAAGTCTGGAAACCACGAGGGGAAGTACAGCTTCACCTGGGGGCCAAAGGTTTCTTCATCGTTGTTTTCACCAATCTGGAGGATAAGGACTGGATCTTTGAAGGAGGCCCTTATTTTTATGCTTCCGCGGGCCTCTACATGCGGCTGTGGAAACCCAACTTTGCGCTCGAACAGGAGAGCTTCACTCAAGTGCCAGTCTGGATCAGGCTTTTCTCTCTGCCAATAGACTACTGGATACCAGCAGCGCTGGAATAGATTGGCAACACCTTGGGTACGTTTGTCCGTTCTTCTGAAGCCACTCTTCAAAAAAGGTACATGACTTATGCCCGCATCTGCATTGAAATGGATGTCTCAGGACCTCTGCACGAGGGGCTTTGGTTAGAATATAGAGATGAAACCTACTTTCAAACTATTGACTATGAGCAGATACCATTCAGATTCCGTAAATGCCATGAGCATGGGAATTTAATCAGAGAATTCCCTCAAAACAAAATGGAGGAAAACCCCAAAGGGAAACCCTCCTTGGTCTCGGATGGATTCATTCGACCCACAGGCAGGCACCGAGCCAACCGTAGAAATCCTCCTAAAACGGTGGCGCCAAACAATGGCACAACAAATTCCTTTGAAATATTAGGAGAGGAGTCTCAGATGGAAAAGGAAGAACAAATCCCAGCAGTGATGCCAGCAAAGGAGATAGACGACCAGACCAAAGAAGTCCTTAAATCGGCTGATCTCAGCACAGCAAATTCAGAAGACAAAGATTAGGAAGAGGATGAGGATATGGTCCTCAGTGAACAAGGAACGGAGGATCTGGAATTAGATGAGATCTTGGAGAAAGAGGGGCTAGATCTCAATTCAATAGTGGAACAGTGGAAATAGAAAGGACTTGACAAAATACCAGAAGAAGAAATTAATAGGGTTAACCACCTATTCCTAACCAGACAAGATGCAGCATCAAAAGGAATAAAGCGAGGTCGCGGAGCAACCAAGGGCTTGGGTATCAAATCACAAACCCTACACCACACGCAAGCTAGCAGCTAGTACAATAAGAAACGAGGAAGAAGATCCGACAAAGAAGCTCTCTTCGAATTGGGTCAGATGTTAATAAACTCGGGAAAGATGAAAGCCCTTGAGGCTTTCTCCTTCTCATCCTAAAACCTTTGGTAATGATGAAGGTCCTCTCATGGAATGCAAGAGGACTGGGAAGCCTTAGGAAACAGAGGCTCCTGAAAAATAAAATCATGCAGGAAAAACCAGATATGGTTTTCCTCCAGGAAACCAAATGCACAAATCATAAACTAGCTGAGATGACAAAACGTTTGGCTAAACCTCTCGAGCATCTTGCTATGGAAGGAACTGGAATGAGTGGAGGCCTAGCCATTCTCTGGAACCTGAACATCTACCATCTCATTAATGTTGAAGCCTCAAAAAACTATCTGGCTTTGCAAATGCAGATTATAGGGGAGAAAGGCTCTTTCTTATTTTCCAATATCTACAGCCCTCAGCGTCTGGAAGATAAAATGTTGCTGCTCCGTCATCTAACCAATTTGCATCACAGGAACAACACCTCCCAGGCCATTTATGGTGGTGATTTTAATATGATAACCTCTCTTGAGGAAAAGAAGGGGGGCACCAGGGCTCTCAGTAACGATGCCCTGGCCTTTAATGCCTTCATTCAAGAAGTCAACTTGGTAGATATCAAACCTTGCAGTGGCTTGTTCACCTGGACCAACAAACAAGGGGGGGACAGGCTTATAGCATCTAGATTGGATCACTTTCTAGTCTCTGAGAGCCTTCTCCTTGAAGGGAATATCATGAGTTCTGACATCCTCCCTTCTGGGGGATCAGACCACTGGCCCATCTCTCTGCAAGCCTCGATCTTGGGCACCCCCAAGAACAGGCCTTTCCGCTTTGAGAGATTCTAGTTAACTCACAAAGACTTTCTCCGCAACATCAAAACCTGGTGGAAAGAACCTCTGCTTATAGAGGGAACGAAAATGTTCAAATTACAAGCAAGGCTCAACTTCATTAAGGCACAGCTAAAAACCTGGAATCGAGAGGTCTTTGGCGATATCTTTGCAGACAAACGCCATTTGGAGCAACAACTGGAAGAGATCCATAGTAACTGGATTCAGGGTAGCACATCACAGGAGTCGATCGAGATGGAAAGGGAACTCATGAAGAAATGGAATGAACGTTGTCAGCAGGAAGAAATACTTTGGAAGCAAAAATCTCGCAATCAATGGTTGAAGGAAGGTGAGAGGAACACCAAGTTCTTCCACAGGTCAGCTATGGACTATCGATGCAACAACAGAATCACCAAAATTCAAGGAGAGCATGGAGCAGTTTTCTACTCGCACCAGGACATTGCCTATCAACTTCGCCATCATTTCCAATTAATTGCCACTGAACCAAACTTCGATCGACAGGAGGCCATTTCCAGGGTAACCTCCACCATACCCAACCTCATCACAGAAGAGCAGAACAAAGCCCTGGAATGATCTGTCTCCCTCCAGGAGGTGGAGGCAGCAGTCAAAGAAATGGCCAACAGGAAGGCGCCAGGGCCGGATGACTTCACCGTGGATTTCTTTAAGGCCTGTTGGGACATTGTGAAAGAAGAAATTTGGGAAGTGGTGGAAGACTCACAAACCTCTGCATCCATTCTGAAGTCCCTGAACTCCACATTTATTGCATTAATCCCCAAGGAAGTGGATGCATGCACTCCTTCCAAGTTCCAGCCCATTGCGCTCTGCAATGTGGTGTACAAGATAATCTCGAAAGTCATAGCCAATCGGTTAAAACCTATTCTACCTCAAATCATCTGTAAGGAACAATCAGGTTATGTGGAGGGGCAACAAATCATGGACAATATTCTGTTAGCTCATGAGATGATTCACACGTTGAAGACGCTCAAAAAGGCTGGCATGATAATTCAATTGGATCTCTCAAAGGCATATGACAAAGTAAGTTGGGACTATCTAGAAGCTGTACTCAAGGCGTTTGGCTTCAGCACCAAATGGATCACTTGGATTTTAGCTCTAATCAAGTCGCCTAATCACTCGATTTTAATCAATGGAGCCCCCTCTCAACCTTTTTACCCATCTAGGGGCATCAGGCAGGGGGACCCTATATCCCCTTTCCTTTTTGTCATTCTTCTGGAAGGCTTCAGCCGACTCATTAAGTTAGCCAAGGAGAATAATCTGATAAGGGGTTTGCAGCCGTTAAACAATTTTCTGGCAACCACGCATCAACAGTTCATGGATGACACCATGCTGCATGGCACGCCCACTGTAAAAGAAGCAAAAGGTTTTAAGCACATTCTGAATCTGTTCAGTCAGGCTTCAGGTATGGATTTTAACTTTGAAAAGTCCTCAGTTTTCTTTTTTAATACCCATCTGGTAGTTCAAAGGCACTTAACTGAGGTCCTCGGTTTCAAACGGAGCACTCTCCCTTCCAAGTATCTCGGGGTTCCCCTCACGGACAAGCCGTGGCACAAATGTCATTGGGAAAAGCTCATCACCAAGCTAGCTGACCGGTGCAACCACTGGACTAATCAAGTCCTCAATCTAGCGGGTCGCTTGGTCATGACCAAGGCAATTCTACAAGCTATTCCTCACTACATGCTATCGATTCTCCGAGCCCCTCAAGGGGTCCTACAAAAAATCAGAACCATCCAGCGAAACTTTCTCTGGTCGGGCAACTCGGGGAAGCAAAAATGGGCGCTTGCAGCATGGGATAAACTCTGTAGGCCCAAAATCTTAGGAGGGATAGGGCTGCAGGATCCAGGGACAACCAACAAGGCCTGTGGCACCAAGATATGGTGGAAATGGCTGACAGAGCCGCACACCCCATGGGCAAGGCTATGGAAAGATAAGTATGTGGCGCAATGGCAACAAGAGGAGCTGGTCCGAATAACCGACGTCCCTGCTGGTTCCCCTATTTGGAACATGGCCTGAGCCAGTCAGCATATTATTCAGGATCACTTCTTTTGGGAGATAAGAAATGGGCAATGCGCTCTCTTCTGGGAGGATGCTTGGCAACAGCTCCCGAAACTTGAATCCCCTAATCTTCAACCCCTGCAGCAATGGTTTCAGGACAAGGGTAAAATAAAATTTCATCATTACTGGACTGAGAGTAGGGAGCCACAACAATGGAGGGAGTGGAATCTGACTCCCCACCCTTCGGATGAACTACTGAAGAATCTTCTCAACACCCTCAACGCTACCCTTAGGCAGAGAGTAATCAGGGAATTGTAAGGTCCGGACATCCTTTGCTGGGGCAAGCTCACAGGAGGCTCCTTCAACCTTAAGGAAGCTCGATACTATTTGGACAACAGAGAGGAGCGTGACAAAGTAGCATGGTATGACAATGTCTGGGCTGGAAGTCTCTGGCCCAAAATTAAGACATTCTTATGGCTCATTCAAAATAGGAAGGTACTAACCTGGGAGAATCTCACAAAGAGAGGGTTCATAGGGCCCTCTCGATGCCCCTTGTGTGAGCAAGAGGAGGAAACCACCAATCATCTTTTCAATGATTGTGTCTAGACAAAAAATCTATGGGAATGGCTTCATGGAATATTTCACCAGTCGGACAGACAGCGAAACTCCATCCACGACACTATAACCAGCTGGGGGTCACACTACTCTAACAGCACCATGGTAAATACTCTATGGAGAAACAGTCCAGGATTCCTAATCTGGAATGTCTGGAAAGAGAGAAACAACCGTATTTTTCAAAAACACAGCATTCGGCAACTCGATGAATTAAAAATGGTCATTATGCAGGGGTTAACAGAAACAACCCGCACCTGGTGTAAAGAAGAGAAGGCTGAAACGATTTCTCCCAACGACCGCAGAATTCTCGGCATCTTCCGGCTCATTGAATCGGCGGAACACCTCCTGAAGGAAAATGCCCTCCGACCTGCTCCTCCTCCTGCAATTTGGAACTGTCCACCCCAAGGATACTGTAAATTTAACTTCGATGGCGTCGCGAGAGGAAACCCAGGCCCAGCCGAGCTAGGTGGTGTTCTACGAGATGACATGGGAAACATTATACACATCCTGAGCAGGCATATGGGCGAAAACACAAATAAAGATGCTGAATTAATGGCCTTAGAACAGGGGCTACGACTCTTAATTAGACTTGGCAAAGGTTTGGTCATCGTGGAAGGTGACTCCCAACTAGCCATAACCACACTCAAGAAAATACAACATGGAACGAAGCCGAGCAAAGCAGTAAAACACTGGAGGTTAGTTGCGGTCACGGAGGTCATTGCACAGCATTTGGCATCCCTCAGCGGTATAATACTGCAATCTGTGCAAAGGAAGGCCAACTCGCTCACGGACCACCTTGCGAAATATGTTGTTGACAACCCGACAAACGCCTGGGACACATGTTGGCATGATCTCACGAATGAACAACTTCGGGATCAATGCTACACCTTCTCAAGGCAAGACCTAAATGCTGGTACTTCCATAGGACGAACGGCAGGTCATGCGTCGTCAGTAGATCAGGAGTAACGATATGGTGATTGCGCACGTCAGGCGGCACAAGCCGGATCGGATAACGAGACACCCTTGGGCTCAGCGATCCTTAATGAGGGGGAACGATAACAAAGGAAAGAGCATAACAAATCACATTAAGCGGAGATTCCCAGCATGCGAAGGGTCGGATCGAAGGACGGATACACCCGATCATCAACCCAGCTTCAGTGGAAGGACCAATTGGCAACATGCCCTGCATTATGGCCTTAAATGGCCACTCCACTGCACTCATCACCCCGACTCCATCCTCTTTATTAACGCATCTGCTCAGCCTTTCATTCTCATTCTCTCCTTTGGAAAACGGCCTCTCTACTATTCATCTGATTTAGGTTCCAGTTTTCTGAGTGATCTCTCTGCTATTACAGACCCAGATGCCATGGCTGATTTGAATTTTCGAAGCATAAAAGCCTCACAGGCCCTCAAGAGGTCCAAGGATTGCTACGATGCATCCGTTTCTAAACGTGGCAAGCAAACAATCGAGGTTTTAGAAGAGGAAGTGGAACTGGCTCGGACAAAACGGATGACAACACCATTAGCGAGGAAGTTGATTGGCTTGTCGATCCAGGTACTCCCTCCACACGCGAGACCCAGTTTCTGCAAACCCAAGTCATAGCGTGGCAAGTAAAAACAATGCTAGCCAAAGAGATAGCCATGCAGGGAGCAGCGGTGAAGGAACCGTTTTCGGCCACATCCATGGCGTCAGCTCGGAACACAGCCCGCCTTGATAAATTGGAAGTTTCGTTCAACTCGTTAACAGAGGAACTACGCCAGCATGGCAAGGAACTGGAGAAATTCATCCGACGCTTCGAAATTTACCTCCGCCACATCCTCCATGTCTCCATCGAGATCCCCACGGATGACTCGCAGGCCACTGTTATCAGACGCTTCAAGCCCCGAGCTTCAGTGACAGGCGATGAGGGCATAACTCCAGGCGATGCGGGACATTCCGGAGCTTCCACTCCTACTCTCTAATGGCTCAACAGCTTCTGTGTGTTATTTTCAATTGGTCAATCTTTTCTTTCTATACTTATGTCAGTTTTTCAGTAAGCAATCAGCTTGTAAGAGGCCATTCTGGCCGTTAGCACAGTTTTGTTCTGGTTTTGGTTTTCATGGGCAACCCTGTGTGGTAGCCTCGATGTTTTGTCTAAGAGCTAAGATGGTTATCAATCTAGCTAGTTTTCAGCTCAGTCAAACTCAGTCTTTTGTAAGATCGAAAAGAAGCAGGCCACTGTACTGTCAAAGCCATAAGTCTTCGAGCCTCCATGCTGTAATCTCTGTTTATATTATAATATAATGATCCTAACTTACTTACAAAACCTGTCCTAACATTCATTTTTCAATTAAAATATTTTATATATTTAATCAAAATATATAAAAGATTTTATATTTAATCAAAATATTTTATATTTTTTAAAGTTCATTTGTTTGAGCATCTTTGCTATTTATTCTTATTGATAGATCCATTGTTTTCAACTTTGTCATGAGGATGAACCACATTATATGGTTTGAAATTTTGACCAACAAATGACAATGTAATTAATTCGAAAGGCATTCGCTAAATGTTATATTGTTGTTGAAGGAACTTGGCTCTCATGCCAATTTTTAGAAATTGGGAAACTATTGGGGGGGTGTGAATCAATATTTTAAACATTTTCAAAATTACTTTCTCAAAGTAAAAAAATTAGCTACATAGCACTGAATAACAAAAAACCAATCTCTTAAATGCTGGACACAAGATATTAACCCAGTCGGCAAAAAAACCACAATTTCTTTTATATATGATGCAAAAATAAAGATCCAACTTCGAATTACATTAGTTTGTGTAGGATACAACCTATAGAAGGATCCAAACTCCTTTATTTTTGCAAGCACCAACTTGCTGGTTTTTACAGAAACCAACTTGAAGGAAGCTCCAACTCCTTGTTCTGCAAGTACCTACCTGCACAATATTTCAGATCCTTCTTTCACAAATTTTCAAGTAAAGATATAATTTTTTTTTTTTTTTCATAAAATAATTCCTTTACAATTTCTTCTTCTCATATTATCTCTTTATCCCAACACCCACATCTCTATCTTTGTTTCTTTGTGTTCTATTCAATGCTACCACTACTTATAAAGCTTTACATCTACAAGTTATCAGAAATTACAATAATTTATATTCTCAGTTGGTTTTCAATTTTGGATTTTAGCTTGTAGTTAGGCTTCTAATATGTTTTATATTAGTTCTATTCTCTCTACTATTTCAGCTACTCTTATCTTTGCATTCTTTGTTTGTTCAGATAGTTAACAACAATATTAACACTTGTTATGCAACATGTTTTACGCAACATATATGTTAATTTCTTACATAAAAGTAGAAATTTGTCTTCTTCGACCTATTTGTCTAATTTTTTAGTTTTAATTGTCATTCCGGTGCTCGAACACCATTTCTTGAGAATTTTCACTACAATTATAATTTTGGCACTTCGAACGCTAAATTTCCAATACACTCAAATATCTTGAATGCCAAATTCAAAGCCTCTTCATGCTTGGTTCCTATTTTTAGGATACCGCAAGTTGTAACCACCTCTTAGCCCTACAACGCTTCCCTGTTCAAATTAAAAAATGTGGTATCATGTTCACTTTATTTTCGGATTAAATGTATGTATGCATGAAGTCTAGGATTTCCAAAATATTCGTATGGTTGAATGACTTGTCCCTTTTTCCATAGAATTGCATGCTAGAACCTCAATCTTACATAACAGGAACTAAACCTCTTATTATTTATCCACCCAACTCTTTTTTTCATTATAAGTATAATCCCCCAGATCCCTTAATGTGTTTGATAACTTTTCTTTTAGAATCCTAACCACTGTGAAATATTTACAAAATAAACTCTAGGAGAAAATATTGAGGATATGCCATGTCATATTCCATGTCACTTATTGACATCATCCTTCCATGTGGCATCATTTGAGTGGTGTAATGTGTCACCCAAAAATAAGCCATGTGACCACCCAAAAGGGAAAAATGTACCTACCATGTGCCACACTGATAGCGTACCACATCAACTTCTTACCATGTCATCACCACCTGTCTCCATTTGTCATCCTACCTATATTTCCATAGTTGGGGTTCACTTTCTATGAGTTTCTAAAGAAATTAAGTATCCGACTATTTTTAGAAAATAGAAAAAATACTACATGCCCGAAGGTCCATATACCCATATATGCTTCTCCTTGCCATGTCATCAACCCACCTCATTCTCCATGTCATCATATCAACTAATTACATTTTTCCAATTTCCATTTTTGTCCCATGGATTCCATGTCATTGTTGGCTCAAGGAAATATGGTGATTTTTTATCTTTATTCATTATACATCAAAAGGCCAAAGACAATGTTTTACTAAGAATCCATGAAAAAAAATAGAATTATGAATCAACAACGTTCAATTTATATCTAAATCTGGGTCAATTCTTAAAGTGGTTTCCCTATGCAACCCCCAAAAACTTGAATCCCTGCATAAATCCTCTACATGGAACTTTGGATAAATATAACTATGACCCAAACACCTTCAATGAAAATATGGAATCAGGTTTAGAAAAATAATGCTAAAACTTTTGTATTATCTAAATACAAAACATTTCAATGGGCCTAGATATCCCAATTACTCTGGATATCTGAATGAGTCTAGATTTCTCAATGATTTTGGATATCCTGATGAGTTTAGATTTCATAATGAGTCCAAATATCTTGGATACCTTACTTGTTTTTCCAGCATAAAATTCCTTCACTTTAGAACATGTTTTATCATGAATCCTCACGAGTTTGAGTAAGCGTCATATATTGTTGGAAAGGTCTCTAAGAGGGCTATCCAACAAAAAAATTTATATGTGCTTTTGAAAAATTTACCTAAAGACAAAATTCCTTAAAATTTAGACTACATTATCATTAGTAATAATGATCAAAAAGCTCCCCCTGAACTTATATTCACTTGAAATCAATGACTAGACTTGACATTAATGACAACACTTTTCTCAACATACACTTGAAATTTGAGTAAACCTATAAGGAGATAAGCCTAAAATACCACAAAATTTTAGTTTCTTTTATTTTCTTAAAAAAATCATAACTCTCATTTCATGATTTTAACTTTAAGGCTCATTCTAGACCTAAAAATTCCCCTAATATGATGGGGATTCTAACGCAAAGGTCTAATCAAAGGGGATATTGGGATATCAAGAATAAATGGAGAAGGATTCGAAGAAAGAATCGAAAAAATATCAACCTAGTTTGAGTACATGAACCATTCATGGTATTTTTTCAAAATGGAAGCAAATGTTGACATAAACCATATCAACGTGATATTGATGCTTTGAAACAAAATCATTGGTTGCGGAATTAGAAGATTATTTTAGTCTCTATCATATATAGGAAGAACAAAAGATTTCATTTTCTCAACTAAAATTAGAGGGCCATGCCCTGACTTGGTGGGAAAGGCACATGGAAACCTTGAGGTTGGAGGGAGATCCTCTAGTGATAAAGTGGGAGGATTTCAAAACCATTATAAAGTCATAGTTTTACACTATTGGGTATGTAGAGGAACAATTGATACAATGGAATTACTTCAGGAAAAATAAAGGGAAAAGTATATAGGAGTACACCACATAACTTATAAAGATGGATATAATGTTAGGTATATCCTGAAAGAACCCAAATGTACTCCTAAAATATTTGGTGGGTGTACATATCCTTCTAGGAATTCAAGTGACACTATGAAAACCTAGTTCAATGGATAATGCTTATGTATAGATACAATAATTGGAGAGCATAAGCTAGAAGAATGGGAAATCAAGTGGGTTGAAGCAAAAGGAGAACTGAGATGCTTCTAAGGAAGGGAAGAAGAAGTGGAAATGGGGGAAAGATGAAAATACAGTCGCCACAACACACCTGTGCAAAGATCCAAACAACCATTATAACATTTATGGCCATATATACAATAAGTTCCAGAAGTTACATATAAAGCTTTACCTGAAGAATAAAAAGGAAGATGGAAAGAAGAAGAACCCCATGGCCTCTAATTTGAGAAACCGGGTTGAACGCATCTTGGAAATGGATGAGAAGATCAATTGTACATTAATGTATAAGGAGGTTAATTTGAGTAGCCTTCAAAAATAGTAAGAGAACAAAAATAATAAAATATTCCATATAAAGATAGAGGTCAAGAAGGAAAATATTAATGCTCTGTTAAAATCAGGATTATAGATGAATATAATTGCAATGGAGCTGATAAAAAAAATTAGGATTGGAATTTCGTGATCATCCAAGCCCATATCCATTGGGATGAGTAAATAAGAATGTAGAAATAAAGGTAACGAAACAATGAAAAATTATATTTTCTTTCAATGTTGATTTTATTGATGAAGTAGAGCTAGATGTAGTTCCCCTTGATGCATGTGGAGTGATAGTTGGAAGTCCTTATGTGTACATGTGGGATAAAATCATCATGTGGAGAGCCAACCGATACCGCCTCATCAAGGATGGAAAATCATTCACCATCAATGCACACAAGGGAAAGTAGAAAATTTCATTGGTAAGTGCCAATCAAGCCAATAAAATAATTAGTTCTAGCAAGAAGTATGTTTTATTTCTTTTAGGATAAAATCAGTCTACAAAAGAGTAAGTGAGAGAAAATTCATCGTTGGATGGGCGTACTAAGAAATGGAAACAAAAATTATAAGTTTCTATAGGCATATGGGGATGTGTTCCAATAACCTAAAGGGCTACCACCTAAGAGGGAAGTAGGGCACAAGATCCAGTTATTATTAGACTTCCCATTATCAAACATTGGGTATATACACAACCTGTTATAGAGGCAAGTGAGGTGAAGGATAATTTAAAACAGCTATAGGAACAAGGTGTCATTCAATTACATCACCATGTGGGTCACCCTTCATCGTTGCCCCAAAGAAGGATGGGACTTGGAAGATGTTTATAGATTATAGAGTGCTAAACAGAATCACACTTAAGAATAGGTACCCCCTCCTTAGGATACATTACCTTCTGGATTAGTTATAGCAAGTGAAATAATTCACCAATATGGACTTAAAGTTTGGATATAACTAGCTTTGAGTTAGAGAAGAAGATATCTGGAATACTAGCTTCAAAACCAGGCAAGGTTTTTATGAGTGGTTATTCATGTTGTTTAGATTATGCACGACACTAGCTATTTTTATGAGGCTAATGAATGATATATTATACCATTTTATATATTCATTTGGTATTTTTTATTTATATGATATTCTAGTATACATTTCTATCTAGGAGGAGCACATCACACATCTGACACAGGTGCTAAAGACATTAAAGAAGAACCAACTATTAGAAAATCCCAAGAAGTGTGAGTATGCACAACAATATTTGGTGTATCTTGGGTATGTGATATTTGGAGGAGAGCTAAATATATATCTTTCCAATATGGAGGTCAACACGAAGTTGTTGTTGTTTAGTAATGTTTATAAGGTCAATAGTTTATTTGGGGAAGTGCAATACCTAAGAAATTTCATAGCCTCATTTTTAGTAGTAGAGACACTACTCTACTCTATAACAGAATGTGGAAAGATTTTCTAGTGGGGAAAGTGTTAATATAGGGTCTTTTGAGGAGTTAATGAAGAAAATAAGTCAAGCACCAATCTTGGAACTATGAAAATTGTAGTAGTAGTTCTTCGAAGTGGAGACATATATGAGTGTGTATGCTATGAGAGTGGTATTGATGTAGGGAGGAAGACATGTATGCTACAATTCTAAAGTATTTCATGGGGTGGTTATTAACTACCCTACCTATGATAAGGATCTTTGTGCATATGCCCTAGTGAATGTTGTGAAGGAATGGAAATGCTATTTGATGGGAAAGGAGACAATAATCCATACATATTACCAACCACTACAATACTTGGAGGCCCAAATTAATATAAAATAGACAAGACATTACAAGTGGACAAGGTTTCTACAATAGTTTCATTTAGTGATCAAGTATCAGAAGGGTAACACAAACAAGTTGGTTGACATGATTTCAAGTCCACCCACATCAAAGATCATAGATTTGGGAAATCTAATGCACATGGATCCATTCACCCATGATGCATATTGTTGGCTATTAATTGTGAGTTATTTTAATTAGCATTAAATTTTCAATCCAAGTTTTTATACTTGTGAAGGACACTTGCACAATATATGCTAGGAAATCAACTTTGAATATTAATTCTGAAATAAGAATTCTAATAGAAATAAATGAATGGTAAACCTATGCAAATGAATCAAAAGAATGTGATGAAGTGAAAAAAAATCTTAATCCAACAAGCAATTAAGTTTTAAAGACTGAAAATAAAAGGAAAATCTATGAGATGAAATCTAGTCAAATGACACACACATGCTCAACTTTGATGAAACAAATGAAATGAATATTCTTGAAGGCAGTAAAATTAAAGACAAATTTTCTAATCTAATGAAAGCAAGGACAGTGTATTCTAGGAAAGCAAATAAATTTTTATTCTAATGAAATAATTTGAACTTAATCTTGGAAAGCATTGGAAAATTAATATATGAAAGTAGGTTAATCTAATCTATAAAATAATGTAAACCTAAAATATGAAAGAATGAAAACTTAATCTATGAAAACAATTGAAATTTAGGTTATGAAAGCATGGAAATATTTAATCTAGAAAACCGAGTAAATATAATCTATGAAAGCTTCTAAATTAAATATATTAAAATGATGCCATTTAACTATGAAAGCATTGAAAAATGTAAATAAATTCATAATTCAGTGTGTTCAAAGCTTAGAGTTCATTCATAAATTAAAACCATGATTTTTCTAAGAATGTTTGTGCAAGAAATTATGTTATTAAATAATTTATGTGAATGAAATGAATGCACTTTATCTATAAAAGAACATAAATGGAATGAGAAACAAATAATCTAATCAAAAGACGTGAAATAAACATTATAGAAAATGAGCATGAAAGAAACTAATCTATCTTGCAAAAATGAAACAATAAAATACACTCATACACATTAGGTGGCCATTCTGAAGTGCACGAGAGATGAAACATTTAGGAAAATATTGATCAAACACGAAATCTCATCATGAAGGCATAACCATATCAAAGTATTGAATTAAATGAAAAGTGAGTGAGCTACAATGATATTCATAACAAATAAGCATAGTGCCAATCTTTAACATTCCAAAACTTAACACCCTTTTGAATGGAGAAGGCACTCATATTTATACAAAAACTAAGATAACTAATTAATAAATATAGATCCATAAATCTCTCCTAGATCCACAAATATATTATGTGGTTACAACCATGTGTTAACATCGAGCAAGTAGCATCTCTACATATCCTCTAACAAATCTCGCGTAGCTTTTATAAGATACACATATCAAAACTCCCATGATTATTTTCCATGAAATGTGCTTAAATGATGATCTGAAATCTTCAAGAGTTTGAAGAGGAAATTTGAATTTGAGACCTGGAGACAAAATATGACTTTGCTGGAATCTTCAAATATGCCTACACATATCACAAAACTCATCCAAATTTTATATATAATTGAATACATGTTTTTTTTCTAATATTTAACTAAATTCACTCAAAATACTAAAATAAATTCTTTGGAAAATAATGAGTATAAACCCATATATGATCATGAAAATGGTATTAGTGTAGGATGATGGAGCTAAGGAATATGGTAAATACTGAAGGAATGTGAAATAAAAGAGGGTGAAATGGATGAAATTTTGGAGACCCAACACATACATAAAAGCATATGCAAAGGATGAGGAATTCAAGGAGGTTTTTCAACAGTTTTAAAGCCACACTCATGTGCACATGGTAATAGCACAACTAACTACCATAAAAAATATGTGTTACTCTACAGGTTGGATAAGTTATGCTTTCCTAAAGGTGAGAGATGCAGTTAATAAAGGAGGCTTAAACATCCAAGGTTGAAATACACTTTGATGTATGGAAGACATTGGCAAACTTGAAAATATATTTGTATTATACCAAAATGCAAGAATAGGTACCTAGGTCCATAAAAGGACACATGCTTTGTTGTACCAACAAGCCCAATAATAGGTAACACAGTCGGTACCATCCTTTCCATGTGCTTTGGGAAAGAATTTCCATAGAATTTGTGTGAAATTTACCAAAAAATAGTAAGGGAAATGACTACCCATTCGTCGTAGTTGATAGGTTACCTAAGATGGGTGTTCTTATGCATTGTAAAAATAACATCAGTGGGAAAGAATCAACAATAGTTTTCTTTGGACAACTTTGGGTGCACTTTGGTATATCAAAGAGCATCATTTCATATAGGGACATGATATTTCTAAGTGCATTTTTTATTACATTGTGGGAGAATATGGACATGAAGATGTAAAAGTAAAAAAAATTCCATCTACAGACAGAATTTGGGAAAACACAAGTAGTCAACAGGAATTTGGTGCAAATTTTGAGGGGTTACAATCAAAAGCATGTAAATAATTGGGATGAAAATATGATATATATACAACAATATTATAATAGAGTAGTCCACACTTCTACAATAAAGTCTCAATTTGAAACTTGTTTTAGATACTTGTCACCTTAATATTTTGGTATTGGATATGGGAAGCAAGGAGGATTGACGGAGGATCTTATATGGGATACCCTAAGGGAAAAAAAATATTGACAATATAAAGCCTATCCATATATAGGTACAAGAGACACTGTAAAATTCATGGGAAAAATACAAGGCTAGGTGTGATTAGCTAAAAAAGATAAGTCCTTCAAGGTGGGAGATAAAATATGGTTAAAGTTGAATAAGGAGAGGCTACATGGTATTTTTAAGAAAATTAAGGCATTGCAATATGATCCCTTTGAGATATTGGAAAATGTGGGGGATAATTCCTATAGACTCAATCTTCCTTCATACATGTGTAGCGATCCCTCCCACCCATTTGGACCTTTCCAAGCTAATGGGAGGTATTAATTTTAACTAATCCAACCTCCATGGTTTCATTATGGAAACATGGTTAAAAAATTTATCCTTTCCTAAATTTTTCAGAATTAACTTTGTATAACACCATTGCATCTAGATCATCAAGATATTTTTGGCGATATAATTTTTATCTCAATCTGACTTTTGGATTGAGAGGTATGTGCCTTCAAATACTAACCAATCAGTTAGTGCAGTGTATCACCCACATGGCCAATGGTTAAACCCTTCACAACTTGAAGCCCTTGCATGATCGGATTGAATAGATCAATGAATTATATAAATTTTAGGGCCCCCTTCCTATCCAACAATTAACAATGAGGGGGGTATCTACAATTTTTCGCCTCTGGGACTAAACCCATTGTAGTCCCCCCCACCCTACCTTCTCCATGTCACCACCTCTTTTCATCTATAACATATTAATAGTGGTTCCTTCCTTCCTTCTTGGTAGATAACAAAGTGGGGTCTACTATTTTTCATTTATGCAACTGTGGTCCCCATCACACTCATGCATATGTAATATGTGGTTATGCCACATTACTTGTGGTCCAACGTGGCATCCATTATTTCATCATGCCATAGCACCATTGCACCACACCTCTAGGAACGTCTTGATACAAAACATACATGGAATGACATAGATATTTATGTTAGTAATTGGGGAAATTCCCCATCTAACACATTTCGTTTATTGTGGCTTATGTCAACACTACGCCCCACTATGATAATACATTGTAAAAAATCATCAAGGAACTTAGCTCCATCATGATGTGGCTCTTAACCATGCCAACTCCATGTAAATACCAAATGGCATCCCAAATCCATGTGGCACCACAAAACCACTACCATGTGCTATGTGGATTCGACTGAATAAACATCCAAAAGTGCCCTTTCCAACTCCCACATGTCACTACCACCTAGGTCCCACGTCAACATAATCCTCCATGTCACTTAATTCCACTGCATCTTGATGACATGATGTTGACATCGGGGTGATATCACCCTAACACATGGCATCCCTTAATGATTCAATGTGTCAGCCAAAAACTAGTCAATTGGCCATCCAAAAAGGCCATTCCTGCCTACCATGTGTCATGCTAAGATCATGCCACATTAGTAGCTTTTCCATGTCACATATATATGTCCTTCAATATCCCTTGTGGCATTCATGTAGCCTAATTACCCGACCTACATGGCATATGCCACCTCACCCTAGTTCACAGGTCCCACTGAGTCCCATTCCTTCATGCAAATCAATGCTTTCATGCTATATGTACTTTTATTTCTCCACATTTCTATTACCCAAGAAAAATGTATCTCTGTCTCTATTCCCTAGAACATACACACACACATAAATATATGTGTGTGTGTGTGTGTGTCCATCTCTGTGGAACATGCATATTTTTGTCTTTTTCCCCCAAGACTTATATATTTTCATCTCTACCATTAATAATTTATAACTCTATTACAATTCTAACAAGGTTTATTTAGCCCGAAAAAAATCATATTACTTTATGACGATCATGTTTATAAGTCTTAAGGACTTCAATGGCTTTGTGAAGAATTTCTCGTATTGAGAAATTAGTACCCTTATCATGATAGGAATGAAACCTTCACTTTGACATAATCATTATAGACATTGAACATAGCCATGATACATAGATGGATCCATTAACATGCTTATTAACAAGCACACAAAAATCCAAACTATGGTTAAAATTTCTCAATGAAATCATATGCAACAATATCTATTAAACCACATAATAGATCCCACACAATATTGTTCCATCCACCAATGAAACATACATTGTGGCATAATGACAACCAATAGTCTTAATTATTCAAATATCCATGACCATTCCAAACAATGGAAATCACACACAGTGATAGTTTAACTAAGCACATCAAGTATTCATATAATACCATATAACTAACTTTGTAACTCAATAACATATCAACAACCTAGGGATCTACAAGTCCGTCAGAACCATGAGAAAATCCACATAACCATCTCATTTTAGACAACATGGAATAATGCATTCCTCTATAAAAAATATGGATAGTTATAGCACATAACAAAATCATTCATTATTCATAATGCAACACACACACACACACACACACACACACACATATATTGGAAAATATACTTATCTTATTACCTTAGTGAATGGATATTGAGGGAGGGAATTCAACTCTCCACCCAACCATAGGCTAGCTACATTGTGATATTTCTTGCAGCTGACCACCCTTGCTCAAGGGAATTCACAACAATTCCAATCAACTATATCACACAGGAATCCAGAGATCATTGTGTCTTCACCTACTTATATGAATCTTGAGCACATAGTGTTGTTGGAAATACTGAGAGGGGGGGGGGGGGGTGAATTAATATTCATTTCAATTAGATAATTAGTTAATCTTCAATTATTATCAATTTTGTACAATGATAGCAGTAAACAAAAGGAACACAAATGCACACAGTTTTTAAGGTGGAAACCCACTCCAGGACAAAAACCACCTAATGCTTTTCTAATAATTCTTTAATATTCAACTCCAATTGAAAATAAAGCTCTAAATTCCTAGAATATAGAAAATAATTCTTCTCTAGCTCCCACTGGATGGACGCTCCAATGCCCGAGATTCTTTAGTATTCAACTGAACGGATGCCCCAACACCGAATGAGCTACAACTCACCCTAGCACCACCCTACCACCCTATAGAAGAATAAAACAAGAATGGACTCCTGTACCAGGGAAAATGGTCCACTTTACAATGATATAGAATGATGTAGAAGAAGAATAAAGACTAGACCATAACCACAAGTATGACACAACCACTTAATGATGATCCTAGACCTCCCGACACTGCCTCTTCAACTCTTGGCAAATAGACACTTGTACAATTTTTACAATGATGCATTTACAATGACTTAGTACAATGATACCTTTAAAATGACTGTATGCAATGCTGCCCACTTGAAGACTTCATGTGGTGAATGTCTTGCTACTGTTCTGCACCTTGGTTGCTGCTCTTGTCACACTACCCTCTGTCGCACCTTGCTTTGCTTTACTGCACTAGAAATTTTGGTCCTTTGTAGCCCTTGAAAACACATGATCTAGCTTGTTCTTGCCTTCTAGGATATCGATATTGAATCTAGTGTATCTCTGTTATTTAAGATACCCAATATGTGATTTTCAGCCCTATATTATTCCTCTAAGTCTTGTTTCCAATGCCACAAGTCTGACCCAATTTGGATTCTTCAAGGGAAATTTATGCCCAATCTCTCACAATGGCCTAATTATGGACTGGTTCAATAGAGAAAACTTGTATGGCACGCCACATGTCATTTTTTCTTCATTAGGCTCTAAAATTGATATAGAGAAAACTATAGCCCATATACTATCTGTTAATTTTTACAGAATTCCAATCCGATACTTAGAGAGAGAGTTATGACAATTTTCCCAAGGTCACTTTTTTTAGATGAATTTCAGGAGCCTACAAAAACACTGACTTCCATAATCATATCTCCGAAAATATTGCACACCTTCTAAAAATTTTACAGGAGCTTCCTCAAGATTTCAGCTTCACCTCATAAATATTTATGTTTATGAACCTTCGTAGAAAAAAAATTAGAGCACAAATTCCATGATGACCTGTTTTAGATTGCGAAATCCCTACATAAGGAGGATATGAGGATCACAATTTATATAAATGCTTAGGTTGAGAGGGGCTTAAACAATTGAATGTGGGATGGATTTTAGGAGCTTTAAAAATTATTAATTATTGACTTTTCAATGACCCATGCCACAACCCCATGGGGTTTTAGCCCACTAACTGGGGTTACAAACTTCAAACATGAATTTCTCTCAAACCGTGAAGAGTTACGTGGCGTGCCATATATCAACGGAAACATCTCGACAAGTAGAAACCATAAAAAGCATTATTGACCCAGAATATAGTAATTTTTTAGGTCAAAATTCCCATGAAATATTGGGGTATCCCTTGGTGCTGCTTTGGTTGACATCAATGACAATTGCTGATCAAAAATATCCTCCTTTGGCATTGATGGAAACACAAGTACTCCCCTTGCGATCATGACACCTCTTCCTACAACATTCTCTCCCCCTTTGACATCAATGGAAAAGTGTAAATCCCCCTGACACACAACCATATTGCGGACTTGTACACACTTCCTCCTGCTAAATGCTAAAAAAAACCATAGCTCAAAATATCCCCACCTTCAATAAGGATCCAGAGTAAATTGTGTTTCTACTTCCTAAGCCTGGAGGTATCCAAACTCACTGAGTTCGAACTTTGCTATGCAAGGGTCCAGAGCACAAAGTGGTTCCACACACTAAACCTGTAGGTATCTTATAGACTATACTGTGTCTCCACCCTCTCTTCTTTGGTGTTCTCTTCACCCCACACTCCTCCACATGCTCTCGCTCTTGTGCTAACACTGCCCCTTGCATTCTATTTATGTGAGTTCTCTCACAATTACCATATCCTTTTACCCAACATACTTTGAATACTCACATACAGTTCTTGTTTGTATGACTTTGCATAACACTCTCGCAATTTCTTTGTTGGAATTATGGATAATCATGTGTTTTCCTTGGTGGAAACCTACTTGATAGATATGCCAACATGATGATTATGCAGATGTTGCAAGTTATATGAACAAATGAATATCAGTTCAGAAACAAATGGATGGTAAAGATAAAGTGTGAGAAAGTATATGCAGGTCCTGTGAAGAACAATCGTGTACATAAGCAGTTATGGTGAAGAGAATTCATGTACATAATCCACAATATGGTAATTGGAATACCAAGGGTATTTACCATGGTATTGGCCCATAGTAATGAGTGCCACAATGGTTATTTGATCCCATCAAATAATAATAATAACATTGTAGAAATTATATAACTTATGTGTTATATGTCCAAGATTCTCCTAATCTCACACTATTTTAACTTCATGAAAAATAAAGAATCTATTCCACCATTGATCATTTGTGGAAATTAAATCAAGATTGCAATACACATATGAAACAATAAAAATTCGCACATATGAACACAGTTGTTTAATGGGAAAGCCTGAAGCTAAAAACCCCAACTATCTGTATATAATATATGTCATAGATATCATGTAACAATCCTCATACAAAGTTGATCATATCAAGCTCTCAGTACAATACAATCGCTACACACTAATCAAGCCCGATCTTGCAAATCCATGCACCGATCTTTGCCACCTGCTAGCCTGCCTCTACGGCACAATCCCTACTAAAGAATGGCTCAGAATGAACTCGAATCCACCAAGCTTGCACTGCGCAATCCTCATTGGCATCTCCACTGAGCGTTGGATGCAATCAATGCATCACTATAGTCACAACTGATAGTCACACTTGCTCTTTCACCTACCTCTCCACTGGTCTCCACTGAAACTGCCATGCACTGTAGTTAACTGATGTATTCTTCAGTTGATTAATGAGTTATTATTTAGTGAATTGATTAACTAATTAATTCACACCACTCTCACTAGTGTATCAATCAGTTAGACTAGATACAACTAGCTCAACTGAGTCTAACTGAGTTAAACTAAATACAACTCCACCAACTACTTCTATAACTCCACCAAACTCTGTCACATGAGTTCTAATTGAAGTCTCCATGCATTAGCTCCAGTAAACCCTCAGGAATAGCGTAATTCCTTCTGTCAGCTGCTGTGCCACATCTGTGCACTTAACTGAAGTGCTCCAAGAGAATAAGATAATGTTTAGAGTCCAAATATTATTAAGAGCTAATATTATTCGACATATCTATTTTTAGACTGGCAATCTAAAAATAGATTCTGCCCAATATGTCTAAAAATAGAAGTCCATCTATTTTTCCAACTTGACCAACCATCCACAAATAACATCCTGCAACTCATAGAATGTGATCGACATGTCTAAAAATAGACATAGTCTAAAAATAGACTTTGCGCTAAAAATAGCCTGCGGGCCCACTTAGTGAAGGTGACTCTTTTCACTAAGCTCATCATCTTGTTGCAATCTCAACACTCCCTCTCAACAAGATAGGGATTATCCGCCACCCCGATCCTGCCTCTATGGTATTCAAATTTGCTCCTGGTGAGCACCTTCGTCAAGATATCAGCATCCTGATCCTCCGTAGGAATGTAAGAAAGTAACATGATCTTCCGCTGCACACAATCTCTGATATGATGATACCGGATGTCAATGTGTTTAGATCTATCATGAAATACTAGATTAATCGAGAGTTTGATGCAACTCTGATTATCACAATATATCACAAAGAGGATCTAAGTGAGAATCAACAACCTACCAGATTCCTTCCTCATCCATATAGCCTCGCATAACCAAACTTCGCACATGTACTCACCTCTGAACTGAAAATATTAGAATCTCTCTGTTTCATATACCAAGAAACTGCTGTAGATCCTGATATCGAATATCCTCAAGATGTGCTCTTTCTATCCGTTGGGATTCCCGCCTGCTAATCAAGACTGGTGGAAGCCATGCATTCAACTCCAACTGTCTGTACCACAATCCATATCCAGATGTGTCCCCGAGATACCTCAGGACATGATTGCCTGCCTTCCAAAAGAGCTTGGTAGGCTTAACCATCGCTTGTGAAAGCTGGTTCATAGCATAGCATATGTTCAGTCGTATTGACTAAATACATGAGCAAACCAACCAATTGTTGATAAACAAGGGTAAATCCACTACTTCGGCCGATGTAGCATCCTCTTTCCCTCCAACCACCAAGAAGAGGAGGTCGAGTAGGCTTGCAAAACCCTTGCATGTGAAACTTCTCCAAGATCTTCTCGGGCATACTTGCCTTGAGACACAAACAGTCTACACCTTCCGGGCCGCCAAATTTCCAATCCCGTGAAATAATGAATGAGGCCCAAGTCTCATTCAAACTCCTTTCAAGATCTACCTTGCATGAGTGTATCAACATTTCATCACTCTATTAGTATTAAATCATCTACATAAAGCACAATGATCAACAACTTACCCTCCCACACCCCGTATAGGTTCGGATCCGCCTCACTCGGTGAAACCAAGTCCAATGAGATAACTGTCTATCCGTGTGTACCAAGCATGAGGTGCTTGTTTCAGCCCATACAATGCTCTTTTCAGCCTGCACACATGTGAATCATTGCTGAAGATTTCGAATCCTTCAGGCTGCTCAATGTACACCTCCTCCTCAATGACTCCGTTGAGGAACACAATCTTCACATCCATCTGATGAATGTGCCAACCCATCTGCGTTGAGAGAGCAAGGATGGTTCGTATGGAAGAATACCTTGCGACAGGTGCAAAGGTTTCTTCATAGTCGATCCCCTCGATCTGTGAGAAGCCTCGCGCAACAAATCTTGCCTTATACTTCTCAACACTCCCATCAGCAGCTTGCTTCACTTTGTAGATCCATCTCGAACCTACCACTGATTTCCCTTCCGGCCTTGGGACAATCTCCCATGCACTGTTTCTGACAATCGAATCATACTCTTCCACCATGGCATCTACCCATGCGGGATCCTCCAAAGCTTCCTCGAAAGAGGATGGTTTCGTCACAAATACACTTCGCTTCACGAGCTATGTATCTAGTAACCGCCGTGACCGTCTCTCGTCTGCGTTGTGATGTAGGTGCTCCTACATTCGTGACCGCATCAAGACCCGCCCCGCCTTCCCCGTAGTGCGCTCGCCCCTCTCGATGTTTGGCACCGCATGAGTGGCTTCTTCCACTCCATGAACCTCATCTTGTGGCTGATCCACATCCTCGAGGGTCATCTTTAGGAACAAGTAGCCCATCCTCTGCATGCAAGTGTAGCTCCCTCTCAAGCGACAACTTCATGGCTTTCTCCTCATGAATTTGTATATCCTGTCGCACGACAGTCATCCGACTATCTGGAAAATACACACAATAATTGTGGGGTGTTTCTGTGTACCCCAAAAATATCCCAAACTCTGCGGTCAGCTCCATCTTCTTCCTGGCATCCTTCGTCACATGAATGTAAACAGGCGAGCCAAAAATCTTCAAATGAGAAATATCAGGCTTCTTACCAGAAAACGCCTCTTCGGGTGTACTCATGCCAAGTACTCTATGAGGACAATGGTTTTTCACATAAACCGCAGTGTTGCATGCTTCAGCCCACAAGTGTATGGGAAGGCCCTGATCATGCAACATCACCCGTGCAAAAGACTCCACGAGCTTTTTTGTTCTTCCTCTCCACGACCTTATTCGTGGGTCATAAGGCGCTATGAGTTCTCTTCGAATTCCTTCTGTGCTGCAGAATTATTTGAATTCGCCAGAGATGTATTCACCACCATTATCGTCCCTTAGAGCTTTCACTTCCTTCCCCGACTCTTTCTCAACCAGCACCTTGAACTCACAAAACTTTGAGTATGTCTCGCTCTTCTTCTGCATAAAGGAGATCCAGCACTTACGAGAAAAGTCATCAAAAACATCAGCACACACCGTGTAATTTACATGGAAGAAACCAGAAAGACTCACACCATGCCTCAGGTGACTATCTCAAGGATTGTCGTGGCATGACTATCCTTCTCATGAAAAGTGGTCTTCACAAATTTTCCCAAAGCACATACCTTGTATTGATCTGACTGCACAAGTGTACCCTTGGGAAGCTCGGTAGAAATCTACTACAAAATTTTCAAAGCGCCATGGTGAAGATGGCCCAATCTCCTATGCCACAATTCGCCCTCATCCCGGCTCACCACTCCTTCTGCTTTGCCTGCCATTGCTACGCAGCCATCTACCTGCAATTGATAAAGATTCTTAACTCGAATCCCTATCCTCCTGGTTTGACCAGTTGTTTTACTGCGCAGGAAGGCTTTTCCCTCGCTAAAAACAACATCATAACCCTTGTCTTCCAACATCGCCATAGAGATCAGATACTTCTTCAATCCTGGAACATGAATGACATCCTTCAAGATGAAAGGTTTACCAGACTCCCTCTCAAAGGAAATGGTCCCGATACCAGTCGCATTGTATCTACCATCATCGCCCATCTCTATGTTCACTCCAAGATCCTTTTCATCCAGATCACTAAACAAATCTTTGTCTCTGGTCATATGGAAATACGCACCACTGTCAAGAAACCACACCGATCCCATCACACTTGAAACCAAGCATGCGATCAAAGAAAAATCTAGCTCTCAAACCGCGAGGCTAAGGCCTCTCTACTATATCCAACAACCTTCTTATTTTTCTTCTTTTGTGGAGTCGCCACGGCGTAATGCCCGTGTTGGTGACAGTGAAAACACTTCACCTTGGACAAATTCTGCTTCTTGCCTTTCGCACCGGATTGAGAAGGATTTTTCTTCCCCTTCCCTTTCCTTGATTTGGTAGCCAAAGCACAATTTTCTTCATCTTCATTCTTTGATGAAGATCCAACCCTGGTACCCCGCCTTATCTCCTCCTCCACAAGATCCGACCAAACTCGCTCCCATCCTGGAAGTTTCTCCCATCCATTGACATAGTCTTCGTAGCTATGCCAACTCTTCAAAAGCCCAAGGAGAGCCAAGCTCACCAAGTCTTCTTCATCAGCAGTAACCCCCACACTTCCCAGCTCATCCTTGCAGTGGAAAAACTTTGTGAAATATTTTGGAATACTGGCGCCTTTCTCCATTTTTATTTTTCTGAGCTTTTCTTTAAGCGCCAGCTTCCTCTGGTCACTTTTTCTTTGGAACAAGTCTATCAAATCCTTCCACATTAAGAATGGAGTGACTTTATCGTGAAGCCTGGACACAATTTTTTCCTTCACACCTTCCAATAGAATCCTTCGACACTTTTCTACCTTCTTTTTCCATGCGTCAAGTGCGGTTGCATCGCTAGAAGCAGGCTTCGGAATATCAGCATCTATGAACTCCTTCAACCCATTGTCATCCAACACCGCCTCCATCCTGTACTTCCATGCAATATAATTCGAGCTCCCATCATGGGAATACTCCAATCAGAATCCGTTGAAAGACATGTCAATGAATGCTCAACTTTGACACCAAGAAAACACTGCAGCAAATTCGAATTCCACCAGCACAAACTCAACCGCTTCAATAATTTCTAATCTCCTCCGATCAATACTGCTCTGATACCATGTAGAAATTATATAACTTATGTGTTATATGTCCAATATTCTCCCGATCTCACACTATTTTAACTTCATGCAAAATACAAAATCTATTCCACCATTGATCATTTGCGGAAATTAAATCAAGATTGCGATGCACACATGAAACAATAAAAATTCACACATATGAACACATTTGTTTAACGGGAAATCCTGAAGTTGAAAACCCCAACTATCTGTATATAATATATGTCATAGATATCATGTAACAATCCTCATACAAATCTTATCATATCAAGCTCTCAGTACAATACAATCGCTACACACTAATAAGGTCTGATCTAGCAAATCCATGCACCAATATTCTGCCACCTCGCACCGCCTCTACTCCGCAATCCCTCGTCGAAGAATGGCTCGAATGAACTCTAATTCACCAAACTTGCACTTTGCAATCCTCATTGGAATCTCTACCGAGTGTTGGATGCAATCAATGCATCACCTAGTCACAAATCGATAGTCACACTTCTGCTCTTCACCTATCTCTCCACCGGGTCTCCACCAACCGCCATGCATTGTAGTTAACTCGATGTATTATTCAATTGATTAATGAGTTATTATTTAGTGAATTAATTAACCGATTAATTCACTAATTCACACCACTCACTAGTGTATCAATCAGCTAGACTAGATACAACTAGCTCAACCGAGTCTAACTGAGTTAAACTAAATACAACTCCACCAAACTCGTCACATGAGTCAAAATTTAAGTTTCCATGCATTAGCTTCTAGTAAACCCTCGTAAATAGCGTAATTCCTTCACAATTGCTGTGCCACATCCGTGCACTTAACTTAAGTGCTCCAAGAGAATAAGATAATGTTTAGAGTCCAAATATTATTAAGAGCTAATAATATTCAACATATCTATTTTTAGACTAGCAATCTAAAAATAGATTCCACCCAATACGTCTAAAAATATAAGTCCATCTATTTTTCCAACTTGACCAACCATCCACAAATAACATCCTGCAACTCATAGAATATGATCGACATGTCTAGAAATAGACATAGTCTAAAAATAGACTTTGCGCCAAAAATAGCTTGCGGGCCCACTTAGTGAAGGCGACTCTTTTCACTAAGCTCGTCATCTTGTTGAATCTAAATAAACATTACTAATGGATTGGCCTAAGGTATTTCCTAAGGCTAAAGCTATATAAGGAGATGGAGATCAAAGTGTTATGTGTGCAAGTTTTGAATTGTTTATGAATGATTTGATCTGAAATAGGTGTGCACCAAGGATCTTGGAGATGGATTAGATTCATACATAGGTCTGCCCCTGAGAATTCACATACATATGTGCATCTTCTTTTAAGTAGTCACATACATATTCTGTGAAAGTTCAAAATATTTACGCATGTGTTAATATTGGTAAGTGCGCACATATGTGAATGTGCTTTGTAAAAGTCACGTATACATTTTAGGTTTTTGTAGTATGGGTTGTTGATGACAGTTGATCAGTTTTGTTGTGTTTGTATATCTCATAATAATTTGTGTTTGACAGAACTAGTTGGGTTTATTTGGTTATGAAATGAAGTGTTGATATGGTTCTTATGTGTTGATGATCTATCTGCTTCTTACTGCTCATGATTACTACCAGATTGATGAATAATGAAGTAATGGTGCACTGATTAAAGTTGAACATATGATGAAATTAATGATCAGTTAGTTATCTGGATATACTTGGGTTGTATTAATAATAATCACGTACATACATTAGTTTTCTTTATAACATTAATGTAAACAAATCATAATAAGAGATTGAAAATTTGAAGTGAGTAAAAAATTGATTAACCCCCCATCTCAGTATTTTCCCTAACATTCTTTTGCACATCAGAGCATATTTCTCCACATACTTGGCATATTGTTTTGATGATCTCCATTATCTTTCATGTCAAAATTTTCTTCCATCAATCCTCATATCCCCTCTTGTGTGTCAATCACACCAACATGCCCCTTGAGGGAAGAGGTGGTATGGGGCTTTTCCTTCACTTAGGAATAGCATACTCAACCTCCCTGCCTACTATGCAAGCCATTAAACCCACTCATGGAATTGGTAGCACATTAAATGAAACAAACTAATTTTAACCATTTCCCAAGCAACTCCTTTGCATACCTTTGAATCCATGTCCAATCCTCTCAACCTAGTCATTGTGTTTACATTTCCATAATATTTAAAGGAATGATAATTCATAGTGACTTTTACAAGAGGGGTAGAAAATAGGGTTGTCACATACCTCATTTGCTTAAAGGAACACCATCCTCAAATTTATACACACAAACCAGAAATTCAACAGTGAGATTTATATACAAACATATTTTTTTACATATACTCATATAGTAAACAAAAATGGGTAAAATAGCCTCATCTGATCATCCAATTCTCAAGTGAATTCCTATGTACCAAAGTGATTTCATTGCACCTTGTCCTGCTTGGTTACTCAATTACGAAGTGCAACCCACCTCCAATGTCTAGCCATGATGTCCATTATGCTTACTGATCCTTTAGGGAATAATTTAACTCATTTATTCTTGAGACACACTCAATGCATCTTTGATTCCAATGAGTATGCACATGATTCCTTGAAAACTAGTTAACTTTCCAAATTTTGGCATCCCATTCATTGCTTCATTAGTCCCTTGGGAAATTTATTTCCTCTTCCATGAATTCACTCACCTTCCAAGTTCAAGCATCCCCTTCTCTTCTTCCTCAAACCCTCACATGATCCATCCCTTGGAAAGGCTTCATAACACAGGAATAATCTTCTCATCCAAGGCATAGCCCTACCTTGCTAATTTAATAATGCATCACATGTGTCATGGCATACCTCATGGTTATAAAAACATATCATAGGGTTATAGTGACACCACAATGACCTAGTTCCTCAAGTCTTATGCTTCAATGTGTTGTTTATACTCACACTGATATTATTGGGATGTTGTTGTTTTACTTTCATTTAACCTCATATGTTCATGTTGGACAGTTCAATATTTCTTCCTACATCATAATCATATGATTCCTATGATATTCACTATTAAATTTTAAATTAAACCATAATTTCATCACCAAATACTTTATGAGGTCAACCACAAAATTTTAAATCACAAATTAAATAGAGAAATTATTCAAATTGGTAATTGATACTTATCTTTGTGGTTACTATTTTCTTCCTTGAATTTTCAATCACTAAGTGGTGTATACACTCCATAATTCCACATAGTATTTTAGGTACATCTTTACTGAATAATATCCATGAAATCCACTACTAAGCACTCTAAAAATCCATAGCATGTCTCCACCTATTAAGCACTACAGGAAATTAGAGCACTCCTCCACATGTTAAGGATTGATGAGTCAAATTCTCCACTCAGTCTCCAACTATCTCCATCTTTAAATCCATATCACTAAGTAGTTTCACCACTAAGGAAAGCACTTAGTGGAAGATATATTTCTCCACATAGTATTTTCATACAACTTCATCCTCAAGTCCAAATCATTGAGTAGTTTCACCACCATGGGAAGCACTCAATGGTGAATATACTGCTCCATGTCGTATTTTCTTATAACTCCAAATAATATCTCTTAATGTTGGTAATTTTGGCATTGATGTAAACTAGTTATTAAGTCAAGAAACATGTTAAAATAATGATCCTTATCCATGAAAATGGCTTTAATATAAATGAACACAAGAAGTGACAATAGAAGAAGTGAATCGACAACGTAAGAATAAGAAATGTTGAAGCTCAAAAAAACAATGTTTAAACTCAGATCAATAATGTTTAAACTTAGATCAACAATATTTAACTTCAAATCAACAATGTTCGTGATGTTGTTTAGTTCATAAGAAAAGTGAATACATGGGAACTAAAGAAATTTTTATTTCCATTGAATATGAGTATTATTATTAGCTTTTAGTATGATATGTGTTGATGTTGGTGAAAAGCAGGTCTCTGGGCAAGACCCAGGTTCAGGATTAGAGCCAACAAGATTCTGTTGTAGTCTAGGACAATGCCGACATTTTCACCTTTCTCAAGAGAGATTTAGAAACTATACCGTTAATACTGAAAAGAGATTTTTAACAACAAGTCATACATTACTTTATACAAAGAACGTTCATCATATATTATTTGAGATACAAGTTATCCTTCAGCTATACACACTATGAACATCAAAATAAAAATTTAAAATAGCCAAACATACAACAATCAACCACTGTCATATATTCCATATCTCACAACATAACATCGGTTTTTTTTTATTAATTCAACCAAAACATTACATAACATACTTCGCAGATTTTAGTACATCACAACACAATACATACAGGCTCCGCAAATATTCCTCAAGGCTCAGACCCTCTATCCACCTCTAACCTTCTTTCATAGTCACTCCTTCCTTGCTTATCTACTCCTACCAACTAACATTGTTAGTCTTTGCCCCTTTTCTTCTCAGTTGTTCCCTTGCGCTCTGCTACCTCCCGTCTCTTTTCTGCCATTGGCTTTGTTTCTGGGAGTTTCGTTTCCTGTTCATTGTCTCCCATTCCTGCCATTTGTGACATCACATGTCTGTGCTCCACCATCTGTCTTAAGGTTTTCTACAACCGCAACGGCTCCTTTCATTTCATGATTGCGCTCTGCCACATGTTCCTTCTACTCCTACCCTTCCGCAACTCAAAATTGTCTTGTTAAAAACAAAGGCCCAAACAAGCCCTAACCACATGCTATTAACTTGTCCTGAGTAAATATTTTCCTTCTGTAAGAGTCCCTGGTTGTCCATCGGCTTCTGCTACTGGCAGAGTTCCCTCCACTGTCTCCCTCTCTGGCTTTTTTAGTTCTAGTTGGCCCTCCTTTAACAAAGGCCCAAACTCTGGAACCTTTCTCATAGCCTCTGTCCTGATTTGTGTGAACTTAGTGATTCCCTATTGCCATGCTTTCATTACGAGCTCTATCTTGGTAACCACTTTTCCGGCATGAGTTGCATCCATTACTTGTGGCAGGTCGTTAAACATCTCTCTGAGTTTGGGGTCCACCTCGGATTCCAGTTTCTGAATTGTTTATGCTTTCTGTTTTATTAGATGTCATAGATCCCTGAGGAGTTGTTTTGTCATCACCGATCTCTCTTCGATTGTCTGAATTTGTAGCTCAAGTGCATCGGCTTGCTCATAGAGTTGTGTGTGGTTGATTGGTTATGTTGTTCCCTTTATCTCAAGAACGACCTTCAGTAGTTTTTCATAGATGGGATGAAATTTAATTGTAAGTGAGTTGGAGCACTCGTGGAGTTGTTCCAGAAGGTTGTACGCCTGTATTACCATCGTTCCTAGTGTCTCCTTAATATATTGCATCTGTTTCTACCTCTATGCTACCTTTTCTGCATATATCATAGAAGGGTCCATTAGAGCCGGTTTCACTGCAAGTGATTTTTTAGTTCTTGATTTTCTTGGCCCAGGGTGGCACATGCCATCCTTAAATGTATGGATCGCTCAACCACTGAGCATGATGAAATGTCTGTTGTCGCGCTCTTTTCTACACTGGTAATTGTTGGCCATGGGTCTTTGAAGTTATCCGTGACTTGATCAAGCTACTTTTGAAGGGTATCTTTGTCTTGTTGGAGTTGATTGCACTAATCAGTAAGTGCGATGACTTTTTGTTTTTGTTGTTCATATCTCTGTAGGAGGTCATTGTGTAGATTATCTGACTGCCCTGATGCTGTTTGTATAAAACTGAAGAGTTGTCTGAGTCCCCAATTCTGCATATCGCCACTATTTGTCATTTACGGGCTTGGATTCTACTCCTTGAGTGGTTTGAAACTGGCAATAGATTGTTATGAGAGTCCTTAGGGAGATGTGGGTTGACTTGGCAGGACTGCTTATGACTCCAGAACGTGATGACTGGTGGATGGTGGTTTGGGTACGAATGGTTGTAGCAATAACATGGACTGCTAGAAAGGGTTAAGTGAGGTTTCAGTAAGTGACGTATCAGAAATGGGTGATCTTGCATGGATTAATAGCTCTAAAAAGGTACTTTTCCCTAATGTGGTTGAGTTAACCTCAATTACTGTTGTTGTACCTGAGTTAACTTCCGCCTCAATGTCAATGGCCATCAAGGTGCCTGCTAGTATTGTATCGAAGATGGTCACGGAAGTGGATGGAGTATGGGTTGAGCGGTATTTGGATATAAACGATGTATGTGGTGATGAATTCTGTGCATTGTGTGGTGATGAAACTAGTACATTGTGTGATGAAGATGGGTTAAATTGTGGTAATATAGGGTGGTCTGAGTGCCTACCTTTGGTTCTTCTTTAATTGGAATTCCATTTACTACTAGTTGTGCCTAATCCTCACCTGTGAGGTCGACCACTTGATCAGATTTCATGGTCTGGGCCCTTTTCCATTTTGGTGCTGGGATGGGAGGTTTTGTTGGCTTATTCTTATGGAACAAAGTGATGGTTGGCTATGGATGAGAGTGGAATGTGGTGGAGGGTAACATGGTGAGGACAAGGGTTTTTATTTATGGAGATGCAAAATTAAGTGTTTGAAACTCAGAAAATAATGGAAATATAGTAGTATTTGCTCCAAGGGTTCCCATTACCTTATTAAAAGCCTCCACTCGGGTGTCCAACTGGTCTAGCAGTGAATGTAGTTTCAATTGCGAAACCCTCTGAGTTGTCTCGGCCGACGTCTCTCCCGGAAGTGGGTCGGGAAGCATAGCATCAAATGAATACACAGGCTCCCCATTTCTGATTTCCATTACTGTTCCTAGCCATGAGGAGACCTCTTAATGAAATGACTCCTCCGTTATCTAAAAATTTAGTGGATTTTTGTGAAATGTATCACCCGCAACACAGTTTGGCCGAATCTAGGTTCGGTTGTGAGACACCTCGAACCATACTTGAGGGAAGTATTTGTCCAGCAGGTTCCTAAGGACCCTCTATTGAGTTTTAACCATATCTACCATCTACCAATACCATTCCGTGAAGGCTTCTTCATTTATTTATTTGCTACTTGGGTCACGGAATACTTTCCATGGGGTGAACCTCAGGGCCATTGGTTGGTCTTCAATGATCTCTGCGAGCTGTTGCCTTCCTGGTGGACTCCACTTCCACATCGCCAGAGCGATAATTAAATATCCATATATGAATCCTATAGCCCGCTTAAATTTATCTTCACATGCCTTGAATAGCTCTTGTAGCAAGAAAGCACACAAATTCAATTGTGCCCCCTGTATACAATGCTCCGCAATTGATATTGTATCAAGGGTACATTCTCCCCTGGTATAGTGCCTCATAGTCTTGCCTGCGATCAAATAGCATGAAAATTTGACTGCTGGGACATTGATAGGATCAATATTTTCTCCCTTTCCTCCTCTCCTCATCTCGTATTTCCTGTAATAATCATAATCTCCCACCTTCTTTTCTCTATTGGATGTGTTTCAGAAAGCTTATGACACATCCCTTCCCGATATAGATATACGAGTAGCTTGTGTATATCTTCTACATGGATTGGGATGTCCCTCCCAAGCCACATTGACCCATTATGGATCTTACTGATGAGAAATTTTGTACACTGCATTGCTTCTCCCATTGTTCCAAATACTGGTAAGCTTCTGAGATGAATAATTTTCGATCTTTGGATGCCTTTAAAGTTTGGATGCACCCTCACTACTTCGCTTCCTGCTTCCTTCACATGATTCTCGATATAAACTTGCGTCTTTAGCGCTGGGAATTGGAAAAAATTAGTGAAGTCCATATCTATGAGGGTGGCGTTATCGTATTTTCCGACCAATGACTGTAACCTCTGGATTCTTTCGTCGAGATTTGGCTCGACCATTGAAACAATCATCTTCGTCATTTTACTCCTCCTGCAGTATACTAGAAATGTTGTTGGTCTACTATTCTGAGCTTTTGTTGTTGAATTCAGGCTAACCGTTATAGTAGTTTCTTTCTCTGGTAATTTGTATTTCTCTGACACTTTGTTGTTTCCCTCCTCCATGAAAATTAATTAGGACTGCTAGCACGAAGGATGCTGATGCGACGCCATAAATAATTAATTTTTGTTGTCTCTCCCCATGGATATAATCATGTGATTAGTTACTTAGGTGAGGTGGAAGCTAACACTGTTGAAGGTGGCTTTGAAAGTTGGGCAGACGTGATGGCCAATAATTACAGATTAATGTGGAAACTTTATTATGGTACAGGGGTTACTAATTATGGAAATTATTTTTCAAATTTTGGGTGATCCTACGGACTGACACCGCTATGATGGCTCATTATGAGTGAATGATGGCTGACACACTTGGTCATTGTAACACTGTAGAACTCCCCTCGATCACAATTGGTTGCGATATGGTCCCCATATCGCAACAGGGTGATGGTTGCATTTGTGCAACATGTGATTTCTGATATAAAAGATTCCTACTCTATTGGGTTGAAATGATTATTCTAAGAACAAAACATAAAATATTCTATGACTCATATTTCTTGCGAGAGAGTTATTGACTCTAATTTACTGACTCCTCTTGGGTGCGAGAGTTATTTGAAATAAAAGGTTTTGTTGCTTACTCATGATAGGGCTTCAGACATGCATCATTAAACCATCCATGAAGTATCTCTCCATCTAGTTGTGCTAACTTGACCGCTATCTCTATGATGTAGTGAGGCCCCATCCAATGCATTCTGAGTTTTCCTGGGAATTTCTAGAATTTGTTCTCATAGAGCAGTACCTTGACACCAATCTTAAATTTTTTACGCTTGATGTGGCGGTTGTGCCAGACATTCTGTCTCTATTTCTGGACTAATTTATGGAAATATGATAGAAACCTATCTTCTTCTAGTTGCTGCAATTAATGGAGGCGTGCAAAGATGGATTCTTCCTCCATCATTTGTGTTGTTGTGGCAATTAGGAGACTTTGTATAACAAACTCAACTGGTACCACTGCTTCCTTTCCGTACACCACTTGAAATGGAGTCTGGTTATGTAACCTCTTTATGGTAGTCTTGTATGCCCACAATGTGGTTGGTATTCTTTTGTCTCAGTTGTCATGGTTTTGCATATCTTAGTTAATCCTTTCTCCAAGATTTTGTTGAAGGCTTCGACAGTTCCCTTTGCCTATGGGTGGTACGAGCTGCTCTTGTGGTGTTGTATCATGAAATTCTCCAGTATTGATTTGATTGTAGAATTAATAAAATGTTTGACTTGATCGCTCGTTAGGCTCCTTGGATAGCCGAACCTGATAATGATGTTTTCAATGATAAATCTGGCTATTGTATCTGCTGTATAGTCCTTTACGAGTGTCGCCTCTGCCCATATAGTGAGGTAGTCAGTTGGGTTGATGATATATCTTGCTTGTGAGTGTCGCACAATCGATGCAATAGGCCCTATGAAGTTGATTGTCCATTTTTCAAATGCTTGCATAGCCCTTACAAGTTGTAGGGTTAGCTCGTCACGATGTGATGGTCACCATGTTCTTTGACAGAAATCACATTTCTTCACATATTCCTTGTTGTCTTTTTCCATGGTTGGCCACCATAATCTTGCTTGCAGTATTTTCCTTGTGATAGGTTTTACACTAAAATGGACTCCCACAACTCCATTGTGACATTCTCACAAGATGTCTGCTCTCTCATTATCTAATACACATCTTCGTAGTATTTGAACCAGGCCCATTTTGTACAACTGCCCCGCTATGAGTTAGTATTTAGCTGCTTTAACCACTAAATGTCTTCTCTAAGTTGTTGTGTATTTTGCTGGGCATTGTAATATAGCTAAGTATATTGCTATTTGTTCCAGATAATCAGGGATGGCTTCTACCCAGAAAAGATCAACATCCAGCAGCTGATTGTCAAGTGGTCCCCCATTTTCTCCATTTTCCAATCTTGACAGGTGGTCGGGACCAACATTTAGCCTTCTCAACTTTACTATGACTTCGAAAGTAAATTATTGGAATAATAGAAGCCACCTGTATATTTTTCCCTCTAGGACAAAATTTTTCACTAAATATTTTAGTGTTGAGTGATCTGTGAAGAATTTGAAAGTTCCTCCCAATTAGTAATGGCAGAATTTCTGTAAATAATAGACCATCGCGAGAGCTTCCTTCTTTGTGGTTGTGTAGTTCCTCTCCACCGTTGATAATTTTCTGCTTGTGAAGTACACCGGGTGGTATATGGAGGTTTCTCTTGGCTGGGTTAGCAACGCTCCCAAAGCAATACTTGAAGTGTCAATGTGTACATAGAATTGTTTATCCCAGTTCGAATGAGAAAAAATAGGTGCACTTGCTAGTTTCTCCTTCAATGTGTCCAATTCTTTAGTGCATTCATCATTCCATATAAACTATTCTATTTTCCGCAAAAACTTTTCCAGTGATGTTGTGAATTTATCATATTTGTGGATAAGCCTCATGTAGTACCATGTGTGTCCAAGTAGTGATCTCAACTGCTTAACATTTTCTGGGGCATTCATATTCACAACTACCGCCACCTTTGCAGGGTCCACACATATGACCTGCTTATAGACAACATGTCCCAATAGTGTTCCAAATGGTACTGCAAAAGTGCACTTTTTGAGATTTAATGAGATTTGAAGTTGTATGCACCTGTCAAACATTATCCTTAAAAGACTTGCATGGTTTTTTCAATAAAATATACATCGTCCAATCGTCCATGTACACTTATAGAAACTTATGGATATATTTTTTGAAGGCTACTATCAGTATCCTTGAAAATAAAACTGGTGCATTCTTTAGCCCAAAAGGCATGACGTGATAGGCATATGATCCCCATTCTATTGTGAAAGTGTTTTTTCTTTTATCCTCTTCTACTATTTGTACCTGATGATATCCCGAGAAACCATCTGTGAATGAGAATGGTTCGTTTCCCGCCACGTTATCTAGAACTTCGTCACTAAATGGTGTTAGGAACGGGTCATGGATACATGCATTATTTATACTTTTAGAGTCTACACATACTCTTATTTATGATTTTTCCTTTTTACTTTGTATTACTATTGGGTTGACCCGTTATGCTTCCTCAACTAGAAAGATCAAGCCTACATTCAACATCTTGTATATTTCTGCTTTGACCTTTTCTTTTACTCTTGGATTCAGGTAGTAAGGTCTCTATTTTACTGGCCTGGCATCAGGTTTCAATACTATGTGCATCTCCCTCAATTCTCCTTTAATTCATTTTATTTTCGCTCCTGAATATGGGAATAGATCTTCGTATTCTTGTAGCAGGTCAAAATTTTCTTTTGTGGCTTCTATATCCCAATAATCTCCTATAGATGTGATTTTGGGATTTTCTTCACTCCTAATGTTCTATTTCTTTGCCTTCAAGGGTAACAGGTGTAATCATTCAGTGGTATGTTCCTCTTGTATTTCTCGTTCCCCTTCCTTTTCTTCAAAAGATAAATGTCGAAGGTTTTATAAATCATTTTCATCCATCTCATGGTCTATCTTTTTTCATGTTACTGATTCTTTGGATTTTTTATATGACATGAACATCTCCTCAGTTTCCTCAAGATCTGGGAAAAACAATATTCTTTTAATTACTTGTAGGGTCTCTGTAACTTGTTTCGTATCTCTTTTGAAAGAAAAACTCTGAGTAAATATTTCCACAACTGTTTTCTAGGTGTTTTTTTCTCTCTTATTTTCCTCTGTCGGGTACCAAGCTTGCAAAATAGTGTCCAGTGAATGTATGAAGTTATATACCCATAAATATTTCGGGCATTTCTCTTTTATCCACTTACATTCACAGAGTTTTAGGTGTACTAAGGGATCTGAGTCTCCTCAGTACTTTTCCTCTAGTTTCGGTCCTGAAGCCACTTGAAATCTTGTTTTTATTGCTTTGGCTCCGTCCTCCCACCTACTAAGAGAGTTGCGATGGGTTTCCCACCATCTTGCTGAAGTGGATTGTAACACTACATCCATGAGAGTAACTCTATGTTATTTTGCTACGTTTTCTTCAACTTTGTTAATTAATGTAGTCACAGTTTGCATATTTGTAAGAGTTGGGTAATCCCTTACCTCTGTGCCAATCCAGTTAACTCTGCGAATGGTAGCACATCTTTTGGTGTTGATTTCGTGTCATCCTTGATGCCAGTCATCCTAGGCCACTTCTGATCCCATGTCGAAACTATGAACACTCCTCCAACTTACTGTTCCTCCTACTGTAGGATTAATGTAACCTTCTCTTTTGCCTGCTGTCATTTGGTAGAGTTGATCTAGAAGTTTTGCATCTTCTCTATTTTCGACAGTTTCTTTGTACCAGGGTCCATGATATGGATCCAGTGGTTGGACCACTCTAAATTCAACATCTTCAAATATCATAAGCTTCTTCTTCAAGTCAATAAATGCATAGTTTTAAAAGGCCCAATATATTCCCAGTAAGCAGGATAGGGTCCTTGTCCCCCATGATATCTATTACTTCAAAATTTGTATAAGTTTTTACTCCCGCAACATCAACTTCAACTTCTTCCAACCCCATATTGGTGCAATGTAGTATTGATTTTCCATTCTTAGCCGTATGGGTGAGTATGACAACTTTGGCTTTCCCATTGCTTCCCATGTCTTTCTAGGAAGAATATTAACATCTGATCCGAGATCTAACATTGTATCCCTTATCTGGAATCCCGCCACTTGTGAAATTATACATAACTCTTTTCCAATTATCCTCTTATTTCTTTTTACCCTTCTTATATATTTTTTAGATTGGTCAGTGTTAGCTGAGTCCTCATGTCCCGCTCCTCCTTGGAATACCATATCTAGGTTTTGCTTCAGCTGCTCCAATATCTGTCCATTATTCACAGTCTTCAGGAATAGTCAGAACCATTCTTCTACAAGTGTCCCTATGGTAATAATATTTTCTACTTCCTTGGATGGTTGCAGTAGCTCCATACTCTTATGACTCCCTAGCTTTGAGAATGTTTCCAACGCTTCTTTAAATTATTGCTCCTGTCGGTCCGGGTTGAAAATATTCTTTGGGGATGCAGGTTTGACTAACTTTATATGTTTTGTTTCTCGTGCATCCTCCCCTGTTTTCTTCCCATCTCTTGACCAAGTGGTTGTTCCTCTACTATCCTTGGCTCTGCATTAACCAGGTTGGCTCCTCGTTGCCTAGTTCTTTCTTCCCATCTCTTGATCAACTCCAGGTAGTCTTCAGTCATATGTGCATTCACTCTGCATTGGGAAAATCATGGTCACCTTGATAACGGACACTCCCTTCTGATGTGACCTTCATGATCACAATTATAACATCTTACAGGCCCTCTTCCTCCAGTTATGCTACCTCTCATTCCTGCCCCATCTCGTCCTCTTGGAGTCTCATTCAATCTATAGGATGATCTATCCAATCGATCTTCTAATGCATCCAGGGCTCTACATTGTTTTGTATGATGAGTTTTTTAGGCATAAAACTCTTAATAAACGTTGTTTGGAAAATTTGAGTACTTTTGCAGAATTGGGCACAATCGTGGAGGATGACCAATACCTTTGCATATTTCGCAACATTTTGTTGCTGTCAGTTTCTACTGATTAGGAAATCTTGGGAAATGGATTTGTGGTTGGTGTAACCCTTGAATTTTTACCTATGCAACTCTTCCAACTGGCGAGGCCCCCTATGCTCCAGTCGCCGAAGTTCCAACATTGGCTCCCCGCACCCTTGAGCATTCCATAACTACATTTCCTTCCATCAAACAATGTGTACACCATACATTAGGTCATGCGGGTCGAACTGACTGAATATCTTTTATTTTCTCCGTTAAAATGGTTATTTGATGCCGCAGACCTAGTATGGATGAATCTTACATGACTACTCCCCCTCTAAAATCTTGCGGATATCCAACCATTGCTTCTATCTTCATGTCTTTCTCCAGTGCATCTTGAAGGGTATTAATCTTTTATTGGGTCAAAGGTGTCTTTGTCAAAGGTAGGAGTGCTTTAATGAACCAGTCCCGCTGGTGGTTTATGTTGTGGCTCTATAATTTATAATATTGGCAAGAATAAACTATAAAGGACAACATCAAACCACTTTGGAATCTAGGACCTAGCCTTCCTAGACTCAGAGAGGGCTCTCTCTATTTATGATTTAATTTTACCTTAATATTTTGAATGCTAATGTCAGGCTAGTTGTATCAATTGTGGGGATTTTTTGTTTTGATTGATTGTTTGGTTGGATGAGCAGATCTATAGAAACTAATCCATTGGGATATGGAGTCATAAAAGGCTAGTTTGTTGCACCAACTTTTCAAGAGCATCACAGGGCAAGCTAATTGTGCTAATTAGATCTTTAAGGGAGTGTGAATTATGATGTGGAGGAAATAGCAATGTTCAGTAATGATTAAAGAGCAATTAAGAATTCTTTAACCAGAATTCAAAAGAAAACATTCAGATGGTAAACACAGACAGATTTAAGGTGCTCCAACAACAAATATTAATCTAAAATTTCTATTTTACAATCGGATAAATAGATGCACAACAAGGAAAACAATGTAAAAATTTAACACAGAGAAGTAACACATCACCATTTAACACAACTCAAGTATCCCGTAAAATGATCTATTATTATTGATGCCTAGCTTCAAAAATTACCACGCTCCAATACAATAGGTTCTTACAATGCAAGGTCCAACCCCTAATACTTCTAATACATGCAATATTTAACTTCAAACTATATCTATTGCCCTATATACTTCAGAAACCTTTCATTAATTACAACTAAGAAAAAATTAGACAAGTGTGGCCATGTAATGGCCACGAAAAGATACATCTGACAAGCACCACTTGTGATATTAATTTTGACATCTCTTCATGAATTCAAAAGTAAGCCCAAGGTGGTTGAGGTGGTCACGAAGAGGCAATGATCAATGGATTTGACACCTGGCTCCACCTATTGGACCGCCTTTGCTGGATCGTTAAATATGATGTTTTGTTGGCACTTTTAGTTGATCGATCATTGTGCTGATGTGTTCACTGTGCCTTTCAATCTTGGTACATGCATAATTTGGCCCAATATTTCTTACATGGAATTCTTGTCCCTACGACCTGTCGATACACTTTTTTACACCTCTGTATATTTGTTGAAAGTGGGTCTGGCGAGGAAAACATGCTTCAGCTCTTGTTGGATGAAGATGTCGTTGCTCAAGAGTTCCATGACAAATTTCCCGGTCACATTCCCTTTGATGTTGGAGAATTTTGTGGTGTCTTCAACTGTCTCCCTGAGCTTGGTCATGTAATCTCCCTTCTGGACCAACTTGTTATTAATTACATATAATGAAGGCAACCCTTTTTCCATCAAGGGCTCAATTCTATTGAAAAATCTGCCAATGGCCACGTCCAATTCATGAAACTTATCCTCCAGCTGTCTCACCAAGTTTGTCTTGGTGAGGACCCCTTTCACTTCTAGTATGGTCTCTGTCCTATCCTGCGCATCTAGTTCTTCAAGCTCATAACTAGTTTTGGAGTTCAAAAACTTTATGATTTTGGGGGCTGTGGTTGGCATATTTCCCAACTCCTGATTGGCCTTTTCAATAGCCACTCTACACTTGTCAATCAACTCTTTATGTTCAAAAATGATGTGGATGGAGTGCCATATTTCATCCACTGACTCTATGATACTGCCCCAGATGATCAACTTCATTTGGCCCTTTTCAAATGCCGGCCGAGGGTCTTTTCTCGCCTTTCTCCAACCCGCGCTTCCCAAATCCACCTTAGGCTGAAATAAGGCAGAAGAAGGACAACACCAAACCACGCTCAGCCTCGTAGCTAGCCCTACGAGGACAGGAGAGGGCTCTCTCCGGGTCAATCTCAATGAAAATATTCAAAGGGGCTTGAGATGATGATAACAACAACTGATCTTAGGCTAGATAAAAAAATAGGAGGGTTTTATTTTGATTTTTAGGTGTTTTTTTTGGAAAAAGGGAAAAACAATTTTTGGGCTTGGGGATGAGGCTAGATCTTGCAGAGTTCAAGTTAGGGCAGGGTAGGCAAATGAATTTGATGTCTAATATCGAATGAATGGATAGAAAAGACTGCTGAGGAGCTGAAGAGGGAAAGAGAGTACAAGGATCCTCTTCAAACTGACGAAAACATATAAAATTAAACAAAAGTCTAAGGCAGAGCACCAGCAATTCAATGAATTCTACCTCGAAATACTCATTTGTTTAATTCAGAAGCATAAAGAAGGATGGCATACACATAAAATTAATGAAACTTACAATAACATGAGAAGAAACATCATCAAAACTCAGAAGCCACAAGGATCCCAACAAGTGCTGCAAAACTCTGGTCTTTCCTTTGCCAAAAACTGAAATATGGATGTACAATGGAGTGCCAAACTTTTCCCAAGAGTCCAACCCTGAAAGTGTCTCAGAAAATACAATAAATAGACAAGTATAACCCCTTCCCATGCCTCTAGGGGTCGAGCTCATGCTTCTAGGAGCAGTTTGAACCAATTCTAAACAAAGAGCTAAAATCTAGGCAGCCAAACAACTTGCCTCTATAAGCTAGGAAACTGATCCATTCACTTGATTTTCACTTTTTGTGAATGAATCATCTAGAACAAGTAAATACATGCCAAAATTACATCATGGTTACCAAATTACATCAAGCTAGATCAAAAATTACATCAAGTGGTGAAACTAGTCAACATATCGACTTTCCGAGTCGAAGGTGAAAAATGGACTCGAATTCTATGCGCTATCAAAGCTCTTATAAACGCGCTTGCATTGACTGCTGAGCATTTCCCTGGTTCAATGAGTTTTTCCTTTTTTTCAAAATGAAATCCCCCTAAAAATCAAAAACTAAACCTCCTATTTGTTTATCTAGCCCAAGATCAGCTTGTCGTTATCGCCATCTGGGGTTCCCTTTGAATATTTTCATTGAGTTTGACCCAGAGAGAGCCCTCTCCCCGTCCTCGTAGGGGCTGGCCACGAGGTCGAGCGTGGTTTGGTGTTTTCGTCCTTCTTCTCATTTTTTCGGGGCCTAAGGTGGATTTTAAACTAACATAGTGGCTACCGACATCAACATGTTATCAAGGTTTGTTGTGAATGTGACACTCGACTTGTAGATTGTCTTGCCCCAGTACGTGTATCAAGTTCATATCTGATTGTTGACGGTGGACAACAGTCAGACATATAAGAAGGCTGAAATCATCCACCTGGCGACTTCATTCATTGAAAAATCCAGAAATCAATCCTTCATGGTGACTCCATTGCAGGCAGATTAGTAGCTTTAAGATTTTCAAGATGGAACGGGTTGCAAGAAGATACGCTCCCATGAGCCGAGATCACATCCCAAAGCTTTTCTAATAAGATGCCCAAGTGGACGCTATTACATTTTGCCTATGCCTCATAAATGTAAGTGTATTGACACTCGCTCTTCATCTAGTGAAATTTGACAGTCAGCAAGAAGCAACGGAAGAGCAATTTTCCAGATCGTTTGATGAAAAATGTTTATATGGCTACCTGAAGATGGAAGTCTCGATCCCTGTATGAAAAGTTTGCTGCACTGCCTATTTATTGTCTAAAGGATTTTCATTCAATATTCTTTGAAAGGTACAGAGAATCTTGTCCGTCTTTAATGTTAGTGCAAAATTGTTGTGAACACGTTGATAGTTTCATTGAAGATCTTGAGAATTTTTATGGGGATAATGAATTGATGGATGGAGAAATCGTGGAAGCATTGTATGAAAACCCATTTCAGCAGCACACAGAAAACTTAGAGGATACTTATGAAGATCAGCAGGTTGAAGATTTCCATATGGCTGAAAATGATGAAAGAGAATGTTTTGTTTTAGATCTGTCCATCGAAGAAGACAGCATGTAGGGAAGTCAAGTTTCAGTTTTAGAATGTGATAATGTCAAGTCATCTATTTCAGATTCAGATTCAGATCGTGATGACCAAGAATACCTTGTGTTGAATCCCATAAAGGAGAACTCTACTGTTGAGATCATCTGGAATGAAGAAAACATATTTATTGGTCCAAATGTTCTCAGTTCATTAGAACACAGCCTGCATGAGGAGGTAATCCAGTCAGCTCATGAAAAACAAGATAAGATCTTTGTTCAAGTAAGTGATAAATCTTCTTTCAATAACTCAGTGATAAATGATAATTTGATTGCCATGTCATATGAAGACAATTACTGTGTGAGCAAAAGAAAACAAAAAGCATTATCTCCTTTGTCTGAAGATGAGATAGATCAACTCTTGAAAGGTCATGTTACAGCCCAAGCTAAAGCAGATTTGCAGTGCACACTTGGTCAAGAAAGTGTTGGTGAAACTTCTTCCTCTTTTGAAAATGATGACGGTCTTGTAATTAACTTTATAGATCAGAAAACAGATAATATTTCCTTCCATGAAGATGATAAGGTTGTCATGTTTGATAATCTTGAAGATTGTTTTTTGTTTAAGAATGACCTAGATCATGAAGTTGAGGAATATGAGCTTGAGAGAGACAATATGCCAGAATTTCTCATGGTCAAGGAACCTACAGCTAACACTCAGATGGCAAAGGCACATACCTCTCTGTGCATTCCTATCCCTCAAAAATCAATTGTTCTTTCAGATCAGAATGGAGGGAGTACTTGTATTTTTGCAGCTGGATCTCCAGATAAGCCAGTGCTTCAGGATTTTCAAGATCCCTTCAGCATTCTTCTGTAAGCATTATAAAATATCAATATCGCCTGGTTCATTATCATAAGCTTTGTTTTCAGTGGTTATTTTGAGTTGCCTACAGGTTCATCGTTCCGCCTGCTCGAGAAAAGTGAGCGCAGAAACTTGGTATGTAGACATCTGCTAGATTGGTTACATTGGAAAGATCATTATACATGATTGTATATATTTCATTAGTCTACAGGTGGTTGTCATCATGCTTTCAAATCTTGATGAACTGCTGCCTTTTTTAAAAAAGATTTGTAAATACTTGTTTTAGTCAGTCATGAGTCATTTGTGAGTCAGTTTCCAGTCAATAAATTAGTCATGTCGATTTCTTGAAATAATGATTCCATAGCCCAATGGATGAAGGCACTGGTCTGCTCTCCCAAAGATCTGTCGTTCTTGGCACCTCCAGGGAGCTACCATCCCCATTGGAGCCAATGTTAGAGTCGGTCTTATCAGTCCTCCGTCAGAGATCATTTCGCTTTCTGCATTTCATTTTTAGGTGTCTCGCTCAATTCACTCAAATTGCATTTCACTAGGGAGCATGCCATAATCTGAACGGAAAGACCTGGTCACTCATTCACCCCTTATGCCTTGTCCTGCTGGCTCAGCTCTGTTCATTAAGTCAGTCTTGAAATCATTTACAGTCTTGTTTTTGTCGCTTGATAAGCAAAGAGTCAACTTGGTCATTAGGTCTAGGGTTTGCAAATTGTTATTCTCAAAGTGTTCAATAAAGCCTGCAGGCCAGAAGGAGGTTCAATAAGTTATCATTTCAAGATTCTCATCATTAATGATGTTGAAGGACATTTCTTCTTCAAAACTCTGTTTTGAAGAAGAAATCATTAAGTTTGCTTAATACATGATTGATAATGTTTTTCAAGTTTTACAGTTCTTCAGGCAGCCCTGGTCATCTTGCTAGGTTCAACAGCTCCTATCCCTGCAAAAATCAACCAAGAAGCCATCATTCAAAGTCAGCAAATCAAGGAGGAAATAAAAGGAATAGAACTTGCTTCAGAACACTAGAAAATGGGTTTCTAAACATAAAATTGAAGTCGTTGATCATATTAGATATTTTGATGTTTTGAACATCCATTGGTACACCAAGGGATCAATTGAAGTCGAATTTGGAGGTTGAAGAACAAACTGTAGTTTGAAAGAGGCCGTGACTGTGTTGAAAGTTTGAGCGCGACGCACATAAAGGAGGCGCGGCGCATAGAATGCGCCCGGCGCATTGGGAAAAATTTCACAGTGTACATTAACACTGGCGCGGCGCACCCATATGGCACGGCGTGTGGGGATTCCACGCGGCGCACATGCTCAGAGCAACAAATTTCATCATTACAGCCATAAAATTCAAATGTCTCGGTCCTATTTGTCCTATTTAATTCCAAATCATCTTATGGAAATGTGGACTGGGATTATTACAGATAGGTGGCTGCCAAAATCTCAGTTCAATATGAAAGTTAATGTCAACCCAGTTTCAAAATCCACTATGGAACAACAGCAATCTCGGCCTTTTCAACCACCTGTTGCGCAAACATAGTTACAGCACCTGCAGTATCATGGAATGATAAAGACTGTTTTTCCCGAACCTGCTCCGGCATCAACAGTTGCGCATCAAGAAGGATGGTGAAGTATTAGATTAGATCAATTTGGATAGGTGAAGACACATATTTATAGGTTGTTACTTGTGATTTTGTGATGGACCATCCATCTGTCTCTCGACAACATACTGCTGTTGCGCAACATAAAAATGTCAGCCTTGCAATCGATCGAAGACCCCGAATTCAGCTTGGAAGACACCAGCGTGAGTTCCACAAGTTTCCAGCAAACTCAGATGTTCCCCCTGTTTTTTAATTTGCATTTCAATATATAATCATTATACCACCTAAAAAATTGTCGAAACAAGTCAAAGTATTCATTTAAATAGAGATGTGTTCGCTGGTATTGAAGGACGTGTCTGAAAGCAGTGGATGTAATGGCTTGAATAAAAGGTTGACTGATGGTGGATTTGAGGCAGAAGTTGGTGTATATTGCCTTTATGTGAAGGAGCGATATATGCAAAGGGAACGGGTCCTGCTTTGCTATGGGCAATATACAAACTTAGAGCTCCGTGAGCATTATGTATTCATTCTCAGTGATAATCCAAATGACAAGATTCATATTGACTTGGATCATGATATGTCTACTGTGAAACAATGGGAGAGGAATCACCTTTATTTGCAGTGGGATGGAAAACTTTCATTTTCCTTGCTAGCTGCTTTACGATATCATACAGCACCACCAAATCTTCGCAAGGAAATTGGGCATCTTGCGCTTTCAAGATTGCAAATATCTGTTGAAAATGACACAATTGTCAATAAGTGGCTTCTAGAGAGATGTGAAAACCTTATTACAAGGCTACCGACAAACAATAGAGGAAGATGAATTACTGCAGGAAATAATCAACACGTGCCTTGATGTTGATGGGAATTAATTCCTTCTAGAACTTTTGCAGGACGTAGAAATGGGCAAATGCATATTGTTGGACACTTTTCCCAAATGGTCCAGACTTTGCTCAAAAGGGCGAAATTTAGTTTAAAAGCCATTAGTTTTTATTCAAATGGCAAATGTAAATGGAAAGTCAAGACCGAAAACCAAAATTAGAGTGAAGATATCTATCACAGCAGAGCAAAAGGGTTCGATTGCCTATTTTTGTCTTCAGTTGCAATTCCAAGGCTCTACATTACAGTTTTCGCTTTCTTATTGGTCATCAGAGAAATTCAAGGGGAGCGATGATCTATTTTTAGAACAGATGAATGGTTGTTTTCTATTTTCATGATTTTAGTTAAAACTGCGCCCTATTTTCATCAATTTGTTATCACACATATGAGCCTATTTATTGTATTATAAAACATTTGTACAGTGAGAGTTTTTTTGATGTTTGAAACGTGTGGAAGAAAGAACCGGCATTTGCAATATCGGTTTGGCAGAGTTTTGTGAAATGAAATACGACTTTGATTCTGAGATTCTGTGGATAGGTTCCAGCACAAGTGTTTCCTTACTATTTGTATGTATCTTGTAATGTTTACATTTCATTAATAGTCATTTCAGGTTAGATGCTTTTAAGTAAGAAAGGTAGAATTCAATTTCTTGCTACTTGCCTTAGGAAGCGTTCATATTCTGTGTAAACTGTTCATGCGAGAAGGATTCATCATACATGCCCTTTTCGACCTCGTGTCTTTTGTTCAACATTTTTCAAATTTGATTGCTAATAACTTCTTGCTTGTCTTGCCTCTAGAGAATAATCGAAGCTGTCTTTGAGTTAATTTCCTGCCTCTGCCTCATCTTGTTCCTTGATCCCATACAACCCAAACCCAGGAAAACCCCTAAAAATCAAAATCAAACCCTCCTATTTGTTTATCTATCCTAAGATCAGTTGTTTTTTTCATCATCTCAAGCCCCTTTGAATATTTTCATTGAGATTGACCCGGAGAGAGCCCTCTCCTGTCCTCGTAGGGCTAGCTACGAGGCTGAGCGTGGTTTGGTGTTGTCCTTTTTCTGCCTTATTTCAGCCTAAGGTGGATTTTGGAATTTAACACAACCTTCCAGTACGGTTTTGGCATCTCATGGGTAGTTTCAGATCTTGCCTTTTGATCCTTCAGGATGCCTATCTGTGCCTCTAGTTTCTTGATCTCTTGTGACTGCAAGGTCATACTTTCCATGGCCTTGGACAACTGATCTGTCCCACTGGATGCTCCAGCAGTTGCTGGAACAACTGATGGAATTGATGAAATGGGCACAACTTCCAATGGTATGAGTGCCACTTGAGCTGCTTCTTCTTTTTCTTTCAATAGCTTCTCCATCTCGGTCTACATTTGCTTAATTTGGGCAGACTGTTCCATGATTAACTTCATTAACTCAGCCTTCTGTGACTCATCTTCGTCAATGCCTTTAGCCAAGGGGTCTTTTGTTGTCGACATTTCCAAGTTGTTTTCGAGGGCTTCTATGTCAACATTCTTTTTCTTCAAAATCTCCTCCACGACTTGACATTGGTTGGGTCATACCTAATATTCACTATCAAATATCCAAATATTTGATTCTTGAGTCTTTAGCCATAGCAAAAAATTTCTCCATCTTGAGTTGTGAGTGGGTATTCTCTAAAGATACCTGGAGTTTTGATAAGCTCATGGCAGTGCTTTTCAAAGTGGAGGATACCATATCTCCAGTCTGTTTGTGTAGTTCCATTTGGTCAATAGGGTGGATGTCCTTGGTACTGAATTCAAATGATGCCTTCTTGTAGTCTCCTACTCCTTAAGGTTGTGGAACTAGGGCTTCTAGAAATGCCACTTGCATCCTCCCCTTTTCAGTATCAAAGGTAGACAACAACCTTCTTTGTGAACTTGAGGTCTGTTTCCATAAATGGTTGTAGGTTATAGTCTTCAGCACCTAATTCCTCAACTTTATTTCTCTGAATATGTCATACACTTATTTTTCTTGGCCTTCTATGGTAGGCCTAGAAGTCAATGTCTATAAACCCTGTTGTTGAATAGACATTATGGTTGAAGATGTGGGGGAGGCCATTGTTTGACCACCTGCTGGAGATGACCTAGGGGTGTTTATGATGTGAATCATTGTCTGCTGCTTTGATTCACCTCCTTGTTCGATATCCATGTGAATTTTGGCCCTCTTTCTATATTTTAGTTTGAATTCTTCGCTAGAGGTATCAGTCACTGAAGGTGACTAATCGTCTCTTGGCCTCTTTCTCCCTATCTCTTTCTCTTGCTCTTTCCCCTTGTCTTCTTTATATTATGCACCCTTCTTTTCTTGTGGGCTTGGGGTTTGGATGCCTAAGGTGGAAATCACCTGCTCTTCATCTTCTTGTTGGGTGTTGGTCATCCATTCTGCTTGAATTGCATATTTTTCAATTGCAGTCCTATGCATGTGGATATAAGGTGTTGACCTGTTTTCCACCCTCTTCTTGGAGATGATCCCTGCAGGGTAATAAGACCAAGTGAAACTGTGGCTGAAACCCATCCCTTTTAGTATCTTATCTTCCTCCCCCTCTGCTACTCAGTTGTTACAAATGAAAGGCCTAATTTCTACCTTTATTTTAAACTAGGACTTCTTCTTTCTAGAGACAAAGTGAAGCTCATCTGCATGTATCATTTGTCTCATATACTCTAGTGCAAAGACCCTCATGGAGAGGAACTTTGGAAGTTTGTAGGGGGCTAAATCACACCCATAGACTCGGATCTCTGTGTAATTTTGGTACAATTACCAATCTGTTGTCTTTACCTGATCTGTCAACTGCATTGTTTTCTCGATTTCTTCATTTACCATTGGTTTTGCTGCACTACTGAGTGTGTTGATGGCTGAATGCACAAATAAATCCATAAAATATTTGTAGGTGTATTTTTTCTATTCTTTTATTAGTAGAGTGGTCCAGAAGATGACAAATTGAGGCTCAGAATCTTCATTGAGTTTTTTCATTTCAAACTAAAACTAGTTGGAATGAAAATAAAAAAACATATACACCAATACAGAGGTGTATTTGAATACCTCCTCTATATGAAAATTTACTAATTGGTCATGTATAGCATCAACCAGGAATTGGGAATAATTGAGCATGACTGAGGGCTTGGAATCTAATGAAAGGATGGATAAAAATCCTATCATAGCCTCATAAACCCATTGGTATGTGTGATACCATAGTAGATATGAGAAGACAATAACTATATGTTGGGTCCTATCAAGGAATATAGATGAAGGATATGGGGTATTATTTGTAGGCCTGGGGGCTTTAGTGGCCATGAAGAGCTCTAAGGTCTTAGCCCTGCTGGAAAAGTCAAGCTTTTTATATAACTCCCTAAGGGCTTTATAAGAAAAAGGGATGGTGTTTTCAACAATGGGGGCCTACATCATCTGTTCAATGGATTGGGCATTGATGGAAAACAATATCTCTCCTCTTGGGGTTACTATAGCTCTCTGGTTGATGTCATAGTAGGATTGGAACTTTCTGATGAACTATGGGAAGCTACGGTTCTTCGGGAAAATGTAGTAAGGCAATTTGGTATCCCACAGGCCAATTTCATCTACCTCATCCAATAATTTTTCCTCAAGCCAACAATAGACATCAAATAAATCGAAGTTAGACTCTATCTCGTGGATTTTGAAATCTCTATCTGCCAGATCCAAGTGATCCAGGTCCACCTGTGGGTAGACCATAGGATTGAATGGCTGTTGGTATGGATTTGGAGGAATTGTGTAAACTGTAACAAATTTCACTGTGCAGAGAAAGAATGGGAATTAACAGAAATGGGAAATCAAAAAGGGAGAACTTGCATATTAGAATGGGGAGGGAAAAATAGCAAGGAGACAATGATCTTGCGTGCAGAGCACTGAGAATTGTCTATTGATGAGATGAATTTTCCTTCACTGATATTCGCTATTAATTTCCTGCAACTTGGTTCTCTATATCAATTTTGAACTCAATAGAAAAGGTAAACTTTTCCTTTGGTATTGAAATCTGTTTTTAACATGTGATTGGGCGAATGTTGGATTGGTGTGAGCCCATTGGAAAATAGCCCAACATATTGAATATGCAACAGATTCATGGTGAGAGTGGATTTGATTGGATGGAGAGGACAGGTAGGCGGAGACGTTTCACAATGACATGGGGTAATGGTCCTTTAAACGGTTGGAAGGTGCAGTGGTTTAGCCTGCCGCGGAAACAAACTTCAGAGGGGACTCCCGACGATATGTGGTAATGGAAGGGGGGTGAAAAATGAGATGAGCACGACACATAGCCTCGACGGTGGTATGGGATACCTTCCTTTTCGTAGCCCCCCCACCCGAAGTTAACATTCAAAGGCTGAGGGAGGGCCGAAAAGTTACGATGATCGTCAGATGATGAGGTGGTGTGCGGAGATTTGGGGAATATGGTGGGGTTTTAATGTAGACATGACATGTGATGCAATGGTTGGGTCGAGAATATATGCATGGCGGGGCTATAGTTCAATACTTAGTATTATAGAGTTTTAATGTTTGGGGGGTTAGGATAGGGGTTAATAGAAAGTGTTGGATTTAGGATAAAATAGACTATGACATAAAATATGCCATAGAGCCTTTTTTAAATACAACTCACTTCTTGAACTTTAGAACTCACTCTCATCCTTTAATTTTTCTCCTTAGGCCACATAATACTTGAAACTTTTAAACTTCATTTTATAGGAAAATTGCATAATTTTCTCCATTCTTTCTTCTTAGCATATCTACCTACCCAAACTACAAATCTAATATTTTTTCTTCTTTTTTAGGGTGTGTTTAGACTCGCAGACCCTTAAACATCTTCTATTTTGAACTTCTAACCTAACACCTATCCTTGTTTCTCCCATTGACTCAGATTAAACTGTTGAGTCAATTTCATTTCTACCTAATATGCTGATATGCCAAGTTTAAACAGTTTGGAAAATCCTCATTTTCTAACCTATCAACAAAAATTCAAAATTGTACAATCATGCTTAAATTGTATGATTGAACAAGCCTTTATAAAGTAGTGGCATTTTCATTTGCAACACTTTCAGAATTACCTCTTTTTTTGGGTTTTCTTTCCTTTTTCCTTTTTTATTTTTTATTTTTATACCCTCTTTTCTTTTCTTCTTTTCATATTTTCTTTGGAAATCATTTGAATATGGACAATCAATTACAATATGAAAATTTACCTATATGAGATAGTCAGTCACCTTGTGATACTGTAAATTACAGGAGTCTAACAGTGGCTCCAGCTGGGGATGGTGCCTCTCCAAGGGAAGTGTCAAGAAAAATCAGATTAGTAGCCTTGTATACTCCTTTTCTGCAATGTCTTCCAAGGATTTTATTTTGCTATTTTTTCGGAACAAGAAGGATAGCCTTTTAAAGAGAAAAATCCGCATAAAAAATTGTGATAGTTACAATGGAGTGGGGAATTTTTCTACACTTAGGAAAATTAATGCTTTAGCATCCTACCATTGACAGGACCTCGAGGCAGCTCTTTTCCATCCATCTCTTGTAGAAAAAAGCATTGTTTCCTCTGAAAATAATGAACCATAATGGACCTCTCCACATGTTGTCAAACTTGCCATGTCTCCCTTTATCTTCTTTCCTGGAATCCCATCCCAGTACTTTATCTCCAATATTAAAATAATTTGCTTTTGTTATTTTGTCAAACATCTTCTTCACATTTTCTTGCATATCCTGAGTCCTGTTGTAAACTTATTCTCTGGATTGTTGTAGTTGAATGGTCCAGTTTATCCTTCTTTGTACATCATTCTCTTCAGCCTATACCTCTTGAATGATTTTCATGGCTGGTACTCCCAATGATGTTGGGAAAACTACATCCATCCCATAAACCAACTGATAGGGTGACATGCCAATTGATTTCTTAGTTGTCATTCTATCAGCCCACAATGCATGCACCAGTTTGTTATGCCGGGATTTCTTATTGTCTTCTAGCAGCTTCTTGATGATGTTAACTAAACTCTTGTTGCAGGATTCAGCCAATGCATTACCTTGAGGGTAATAGGTTGTTGAATGTCCTAAGGAGATGTGATACTTGTGAAAAAAATCCACCAGGAATTGAAAGCTGAAGCATTATCTGTGATGATTTTTCTAGGGCAACCAAATCTGGACATGATATTGGCTTCAAGGAATTTTATGATAAGCCGAATCAGTGGCAATTCTAGAGAAGGGATGTGCAGAATATACCCATTTTACAGGTTTTCAGTTTTCACCTTATTACTCCCAAAATAGTTAAATGCCCTTTCCCATAACCATACATTCAACAACTGGAAAAATAAATTTTGCTGAAAACACAAATTCTGGAAATTTTTCAGAATGCTGTAAATGCAGAAATAAAATAACAGCAGTAACAAACAGTCATTCAGCACATCATAACTCAGTATTTTTGGTCAAGGTGACCCTGGAAAAACCCCCTACAACTCTTGGGGAAAACCAGTTTGAGAGCTCCTTCTTATTTCTGAAAAATGCTTTTTACAGTGAGAGAAATATTCAGAAAAATTAGCAAGTAAACTTTTACAACTTATCTCGTTTTCCGTGCTTAACCACCACCTCGGAAAATGTGCAAACAGTAAAACTAAACCAGCAATAAATGTTGTGCGTATTTCCTTGAAAAACGTGCCCAGAAATTACAGCATTAATTTCTGATGTACGGCCTCCTCTTTTTGCGTGCAAAACATCAATAAATGTTGTTGTACGGCCTCCTTGGAATGCGTGCAGCTGTATTAAATGATGTTGTACGGAAATCTGCCTCGATTTTTGTGCCAGCAATCAGCTACAGGTTGTACGGCCTGTCTAGAAAAGCGTGCAGCAAAAACAGCAACTTCTCCCTCGAAATTTGTGCCCAGAAAATGGTACGGTTGCCTTGGAAAACGTGCCACAAGCCTAACATGCGGATTACTACCTTGAAATCGTGCCAAATCACCTTGAGCTGTGTGCAAACCACGGTATGCGGTCTTGCTAATATTTGCTTTGGAATGTGTGCCAAAGTGCTGCCTCTTTCTCCTCACTACCCAGAAATCTCCCTTGCTCTCTTGCTCTCCTTCTCCCAATTTGCTCATGAAAGAATGAATGACCTTTTCCTCCTTTTCCTCCTTTAACCTAACCCTAAGTGACTTTTGGGGAATCCCTAAATCCAATGGCTGAGATAGATTGAGATCTAGGGCTGAGATTAAATGCTCATTTAAATCTCACTTTCTATTTTTTAATTCACCCCACTTTAATAAAGACCCACTTAGTCTTTTATTTCCAAAGTCACTTTTACCTTTCTAATTTTATATTGACTTTATTAAAGTCACTTTAAAATTAGACTTGACTTTATAACTTTATAAAGTCACTTTAGTAACTTTATCACTTAAGTCACTTTTAAATTAGATTTAACTTTATAAAAATTTATAAAGTTACTTTAGGAGAAAAATTAAGTTCTTTTGGACACTTTTCCCTAGGCCAAAGATCAAAGCCTTAGGGAACCACCTGTCCTCCGGTACCAAATTTCAACACTCCCTCTTACCGAGGAAGGTGTTCCTCACCACACCCATCTTGTCTCTGAAGTAGACATGCTTGCCCCGTGGTAGGGCTTTGGTAAGAATATCTGCAACCTGCTCATCAGTGGGAATATACTCAAGCTTCACAGCTCCTTTCTGAACATAGTCTCTGATGAAGTGATATTTGATCCCAATATGCTTTGACCTGTCATGAAATACTGGATTCTCCGTGAGTTTAATGCAACTCTGATTATCACAGTAAATCACTGAAGGTCTCAACGGCTGACCAAATAAGCCAAACAACATGCTTATAGAATCGGATAGCTCACAACTAGCTAGGCCCATTGCCATATACTGCTTCAGCCCAGAACTCCAATGCTATTGACTAACGCTTTGGGCAGACCATAACCACCTCTTGCCTAGACCAGCCTTAAAAGCGGCCTACTAAGTACTCTTCCTATCGAGAACATTTAGAGCCTCTACCCAATGTGAATGGGTGTACAGAATCAGTGTAAACTGCCAATCTCACTCCATCCCCCTGCCTGTAGTCCAGACCATAATCCACTGTCCCCTGCAAGTACCGCAAAATGTGTTTTGCAGCCACCCAGTGAACCTTCCTAGGCTCACACATAAATTGACTCATCGTGTTGACTGCAAAACAAATATCTGGTCTAGTGTTGACCAAATACATCAAGGAACCAATCAGCTGCCTGTACAATGTGGGATCCACCAACTCGGAATCCGAAGCATGAAGCTTCTTCCAGTTGGTGATCATCGGTGTCGACATGGGTCTACAATCCTCCATGTGGAATCTGCCAAGGATGTCCACAATATGCTTCCCCTGTCCCAGGAAGAAATGCCCCTCCTCCTGCCACACCTCCAAACCCAAAAAGTAATGCATCAAGCCGATGTCCTTCATCTCAAACTCCGCCGTAAGATCTCTCTTGCAGTGCTCTATGAGTCTCTCTGCACCTGTAATGACTAAGTCATCCACATACAGCACCAGAATGAGAGGCTCCTCACCTATCACAATATAGTAAGGTTCGGATCTGCCTCACTCTTTGTGAAACCCATCCCCTGCAAGTATGTATCTATCCTGGAGTACCAAGCTCACAGGAACCTTGAGCCCATAAAGAACCCCTTCTTCGATTGTGCACATGGGACAGCTGGCCTCAGCCCAGCTGAACATAATGTCTACCTCTCCCTGTAAGCCATTGAAAATCACTGGTCTTCCACATCCATCACAGTGGATCAACTTCCAACCTCTCTGTTGCGTATCGATATAATGACGAAGATCAAGTATGTATTGGAGGCAGGTCTCCTCATAATCAACTCCTTCTACCTGGGAGAACCCTCTAGCCACAAACTTCGCTTTGAATTTCTCAATGCTGCCATCTGCAGCATGCTTTACCTTGTAAAGCCATCTGGAAGTAACCACGGATTTGCCCTCAGGCCTCGGCACCACCTCCCAAACATCATTCTTCATGATAGAAGAATACTCCTCCTGCATGGACTCTCTCCAGACCTGCTGGCTAGCTGCCTCCTCATAGCTAGAAGGCTCAGAGTCAAGGATGTTGGTAGCCATTGCCATGTAGCTACAAAACCTCTCAGGTCTCTCTCAATCGGCATCTTAGGCTCGGCAGATGTGGCATCTCTCAAGGTGTCCTGAAGCCACTTGGTTTCCCTCTTCCACGAGTGCACTTCTCCGCCGGACGGCTTTCTCCTCCTCCCAGCATCGGGGAGCACCGAACTCCCGGTATCACATCTTGTCCTCCTACTGCCCTGAACTGCACATGAATCTTGAGTCTGAGTGTGAAGCTAATCCATCGGTGGACTCCCCGAGTGGCTTGCTCTGTGTTGCTCCACACGTCTTGCCCATAGCACCACCCCTCGACTCTGCGAGCCACTCCCCCAGCAGCGGACTGACATGCGTCATAGATGTACCTCACAGGATCCTCACGATCCTGCCCCTTTGGATCCTGAAGTAAGTCCTTTCTGTCGAGAAGTGCGTCGATGCCCAGATACTCTAACTCAGTGACCTCCTGAAGACTGTCCTCCTCGAACTTCACATCACGCCTGACAACAACTTTCCTCTGTGCAGGAATGTAAATCCGAAAGGCCTTTGAGGTCTCACTGTAGCCCACAAAGATACCCTTCTCTGCGGTGGGCTCTAGTTTGGTTCTCTTCTCCTTGGGTATGTAGGAGTATGTGATGCACCCAAAGATACGAAGATGACCAATATCAGGCTTCTTCCCAGAAAAAGCCTCCTCCGGAGTCATGTGCCCCAAGGCACGATGCGGACTCCTGTTCTGCAAGTAAACAGCTGTGTTGCAGGCCTCTGCCCACAAAAACAATGGCAACCCTGATCATGTAACATGGCTTTGGCAGCCCCTCCGATGGATCTGTTCTTCCTCTCCGCAACCCCGTTCTGCTGGGGGTTGTAAGGAACAGTGAGCTCCCTCCTAATGCCTGCCTCCGCACAATAGTCAACAAACTCTCCAAGGGTGTACTCTCCTCCATTGTCCGACCTCGGGGACTTGATCTTCCGACCTGTCTGTGTCTCCACAAGAGCTCTGAACTCCTGAAACCGCTTGAAGACCTCACTCTTGGTCTTCAAGAAATAAATCCAGGTCCTCCTGGAGTGGTCATCAATGAATAACACATAGTACTCATATCCACTCAGGAAACATGAGACATCCGACCACTCACATCGGAATGAATCAAATCAAGTATCCCAGTCGCTCTGCTGTCACTGCTGGGAAAAGGGGATTTGGCAAACTTTCCCATCGCACATCCTCTGCAAGTATCAAAGTGATCAGTACTGAAATCTGGCACACCTGTAGTGATCTCCCGCAAGGTCCTCAAGGCTCCATGATACATATGCCCCATCCTGCGGTGCCAAATCTCACATAGCTCAGAACTGCTAGCTCTGCTGTCGGTGCTACTGCTCAATGCCAAAAGGGGCTGAAATGAAAACTTGTACACCTTTGCATGGCGTACACCTATCACTCTAGCTGAATCAGCTGGAGTGCCCCTAGGATACATCAGCACCTGTCCTCCCCTGAACAGTACCTCATATCCTCTATCCTCCAAAGCTGAGATGGATATGAGGTTCTTCCTCATCCCTGGCACATAAAGAACATCGGACACCTTCAAGGGAGGTTTGGACTCCCTCTGAAATGTCAATGTTCCCACACCGACTGCTCTAACAACTCTGTCATCACCGAGTACTACCTCTACATCGGTGCCACTCTCTGAAAGCTCTAAGAAGTACTCACGGACTCCTGTCATGTGACGTGAAGCCCCACTGTCCACATACCAGATACCCGAAGATGCTCCGCTAATCGAGGGAAATGCATGCTCCCTCTGAACCTCTATGGCAGATAATCCCGCACTAGAAGACTCTATAATGAACCAAACTCAGTTCAGCGATCTGCCAGAGTCTCAACCTCCTTCATTTCTTAAATGCTCTGGTTCTTCCCCTTCTTCTTCTTCTTCTCTAGACACACAACTGCATAGTGTCCCATCTTCTGACAATTCCAACACTTCACTTTGGAATAGTCCTTCTGTGTGTTATCCTGTTTACCTTTACCTTTGCTTTTGCCCCCACCATTGCTTGTGGAAGCCTACTTCTTCCCTTTGCCTTTCTTGCGTCCTGCCAACAGTGCTACATCCTCATCCTGCTCAACTGGCTTGGCTGCCCCAAGCTGACCTTTCCTGATCTCTGTCTGAATGCAATCATCCCAAAACCTCTCCCATGTGGGAAGGGTCTCACGTGCACAAACCCCATCAACAAAGTTCATCCATGAACTGGGGAGGCCATTCACTGCAATCCACACCAACTCAGTGGGAGGAATGGCCTCTCCAATCGCTGCCAACTCATCTCTCACATTAGTAATCTTTGTGAGATATCCAGCTGCACTATCAGTCTTAGCCATCTTAATGTTCTTCAGCTTCTCCTTCAGGACCATTTTCCAGTTCTCATTGGTACTCTGGTAGAGGTTGGTCAATGCTGACCACATCTCATGGGCATTTCTCTTTCCTCTCACATGAGGAATGCAATGGTCCTTGATTCCGTCTAGAATCAGTCTCTTACCCTTGTTGTTCTTTCTGTTATATGCTGCCAACTGAACATGATCAGTAGGCACATTAACAGGCTGCTGTGTGGTATGAACCATGATATCCCAGACTTCCGCCTCCTCAAAGATACTCTGCATTCTCTCCTTCCAAAAACTGTAATTTGTATGCCCATCCAGCCTATCCTCCACCCTCAATCCCAAAGACATCCTGCTGTCCTAAAACTGAAAAATAACACTGCTGTAGTAAAGGTAAAAATCTACTGTTTGTGAAAAAACAACTACTCAAATTTCGAGTGAAAAATCAACAAAATCAACCCAATTTGTAATTTTCCTCCTTGCTGTCCCAAACTGCCCTTCAGCACTCAAGCTCTGATACCATGTAGAAAATTCTGTTTCCCACCCCGGTTTTCAGTTTTCACCTTATTACTCCAAAATAATTAAATGCCCTTTTCCATATCCATACATTTAATAAACTGGAAAATAAATTTGCTGAAAACACAAATTCTGGAAATTTTTCAGAATGCTGAAAATGCAGAAATAAAATAACAGCAGTAACAAACAGTCATTCAACACATCATAACTCAGTAATTTTTGGTCAAGGTGACCCTGGAAAAACCCCCTACAACTCTTAGGGAAAACCAGTTTGAGAGCTCCTTCTTATTTCTGAAAAATGCTTTTTACAGTGAGAGAAATATTCAGAAAAATCAGCAAGTAAACTTTTACAACTTATCTCATTTTTCGTGCTTAACCACCGCCTCGAAAAATGTGCAGACAGTAAAACTGAACCAGCAATAAATGTTGTGCGTATTTCCTTGAAAAACGTGCCCAGAAATTACAGCATTAATTTCTGCTGTACGGCCTCCTCTTTTTGCGTGCAAAACAACAATAAATGCTGCTGTACGGCCTCCTTGGAATGCGTGCAGCTGTATTAAATGCTGCTATACGGAAATCTGCCTCGATTTTTGTGCCATCAATCAGCTACAGGCTGTACGGCCTGTCTAGAAAATCGTGCAGCAAAAACAGCAACTTCTCCCTCGAAATCTGTGCCCAGAAAATGGTACGGCTGCCTTGGAAAACGTGCCACAAGCTGCTGTACGGATTCTACCTTGGAAATCGTGCCAAATCTGCCTTGAACTGTGTGCAAACTCTGCTGTACGGTCTTGCTGAAATATTGCCTTGGAATGTGTGCCAAGATGCTGCCTCCTTCTCCTCACTGCTCAGAAATCTCCCTTGCTCTCTTGCTCTCCTTCTCTCAATCTGCTCATGAAAGAATGAATGACCTTTTCCTCCTTTTCCTCCTTTAACCTAACCCTAAGTGACTTTTGGGGAATCCCTAAATCCAATGGTTGAAATAGATTTAGATCTAGGGCTGAGATTAAATGTTCATTTAAATCTCACTTTCTATTTTTTAATTCACCCCACTTTAATAAAGACCCACTTAGTCATTTATTTCCAAAGTCACTTTTCCTTTCTAATTTTACATTGACTTTATTAAAGTCACTTAAAAATTAGACTTTAGTAACTTTATCACTTAAAGTCACTTTTAAATTAGACTTTAGTAACTTTATCACTTAAAGTCACTTTTAAATTAGATTTGACTTTATAAAAATTATAAAGTCACTTTAGCAGAAAAATTAAATTCTTTTGGACACTTTTCCCTAGGCCAAAGATCAAAGCCTTAGGGAACCACCTGTCCTCCGGTAACCAAATTTCAACGAGA
>JAXQQM020065978.1:0-63318 GCA_034641835.2 Pinus albicaulis
AGTCTGTGCCAGTATATGGTTGTAACATGTTTTCTTTATATAATAAATATTGAATACTGAGACGATGGCATCGGTGGTTTTCTCCCGACTTGGGTTTCCACCTTAAATCCTGGTGTTCATGTGTGATGCTTATGTGTGATGGTTTATTCTGTTATTACTGCACATGCTTACTGTTAACTTAACATCAAATGAATGAATTAAGTTAAGAATTATTTGTATAATTAGATCTCTGTTCATATGCAAGTTTTATGAAGGATATCCGCGTGTATACGCTAGTTGGCTTCATCAAAGTAGTGTATGGGTTTTAGTGAATGGAAAAGTAAAAATTTTTGAGTAATTCCTAAATACTGATTCACCCCCCCCCCCTCTCGGTATTTTTCCCAAAAATTGGTATCAGAGGAGGTCCTTCTGAAGGAGCTTGATTGCTTGAAGGAGATCCTTCATAATGGGAAAGAAGCAAGAGAAGAAGGCTACTCAAAGAAAGGAAATATCTTAGAAATCATGTGGACCAGAAAATGAAGAATATGAAACAGGTAGTGATTGTTGGTCTAGTGATTTATTTTCTAATGCATGCAATAGTGAAGATAGTGAAAGTAATGCTATGGATCTAGAAGCAGTTCTCAAAGATCAACAAAGATTATTTAATAAGAGAGAATCTGTCTACAAAGATATGATATCTAGATTGAAAAGGTTGTACGATGATGTAACCAATCGAAATAAAAGACTTGAATTAGAAATCAATGATCTAAATGAAGATCTTGAAAAATCAAATAAGAAGAATGAAGGACTTGAAGCAGAAATCATCTCTCTGAGAACAGATCTTGAAGCATCAAATAAGAAGAATAAAGAACCTCTAGAATCATTTGAAAAAGAAGGACTTGAAGCATAAATCATCTCTCTCAAAGAAGATCTGGAAAAATCAAACAAAAGGAATGAAGAACTTCTACAAACATTTGAAGAACAAGAAAATGGATTGAAAGAAGAAATTTTAAATTTGAATGATCAAGTAGAAGAAGGAAGAAGGGTCGAAGAAAGCATGAAGAAGCAATGCCAAAAATTGGAGGTTGAGGTAAACATTCTCAAAGGTAAATTAGAAGAAAATGATAAACTCTTGAGGTTTCAAGATAGTAATAAGATTCTGGACAATATTCTTAGTAATCAAAGGTCTCCTGCTATTAAACTTGGTCTTGGTTTTCATGAAACTGTTAAAGGAGAATCTAGTTCACAAGGAAGTGCTAAAGATTCAAAGGATGAAAATTGAGCACGATGAGTTGAAAACAAAATCAGCAAAACAATCATGAACACTCAAAGGAAATCATTCAATAATGTTGAATTCTTTAAATGTCATAATTATGGGCATGTTGCAGCCAATTGCAGAAGCATATTGTTTCAGTCACAAACAAACAGATTCTACACAGAAAGGTACTCTAGTTTCTTCAAGGGATATTGTTTTTCATGCAGCAAGTATGGTCATAAAGCAGATGATTGCAATAGAAGGAAGAATAGAACAACACATTATTATCCTTATGCTTACTTCTCTGGTCACATGAGATGTTATTCTTGTAACAAGTATGGACATGTGGAAAAATAATGCAGGATGAACAGATATGAGAAGTTGGATGATTTCCAGCACACATTTCGAAAGTTCAAGAAAATTTTGAAAAATAAGGAGGATCGGTCATAAACGTAGGGAATATTGACCCTACTATAGTCATCCGCTTCTAAAAGCTTACTTCTCATAATGGCTGCAGGAGTGATGTAAGATACATTATAGGGATTAGTAATGTATCATCACAGGGGGAGCAATGTATGATGATTCCCATCGTTGGTTTTGATAATTCTGGTTATGTTTATTCTTGACATTGCATCTGATGTGAAGAAGACAGATACAGGTGGTACAAACTCAGAGGGAGATGAAGGAATGTGAAGTTTTCAATGCTTCACTTTCCATACGCAAGTTCTGTGAACTAAATCCGCGTATACACGCAAGTTATAGTGGAGACAGTCGCATATGCATTTATGACAAGAAAAATAGTATGACAAGCTAAAGATCAGGAGCACAGGTTCAGGGGGAGCATCAGTCTGACTACTAATGATTGTATTATTGGCACTATATCTGCTTATTTCTTAGGTTGTACAAGCTAAGGAGGAGCCTTGGTCATATGGAAAGGATGCTTGGATGCACATTTTTCAGGGGGAGCATTGGCCTTGCTGAGTATAATGCATTGTTGGCATTATGATGGTTCTGAAATATGATCTCTCTCTTGAGGTCTTTCTGGTATTGGTCATAAAAATTCATATTTGTAATTTGATGAAAAGGTCATTTTGAGACCTATGATGTAAAATTGTAATATTCAGTCATGTAAGGAATTGATCAAATATGTAAACCCACTTGGTTGGGTACTTGAGTCAAAATGTGTAAACCCTCTTGGTTGGGTAGTTGAGTCAAATTGTGTAAACCCACTTGGTTGGGTATTTGAGTCTCATATGTAAATCCACTTGGTTGGATCTTTGATGTAAGAATGAGTCCTTGGTGATAGGAAGGTCATAGATTCATGTACTTCATTGAAAAATAATATGTTTGAAGATTCAGCATGAACTCAGGGGGAGCATGGTAACTTCAGTGCACATCAGATCTACATCGTTCTTCTATATACATGAGGAGAAAACAACCTTGTGTTGGTTTTGATCCGCCCTTTGCCCTTGATGTCAAAGGGGGAGAGTGACATGGTGTTTGAATAGGGGAGAATATCATTATGCTTAATGTATCTATCTGTTGTGGTAATCAAACACCATCGTGGTTTCCATCAAGTCCAAAGGGGGAGATTGTTGGCAATATGATGCAGAGTGTTGTCCTTTATGGCAACCCACTTAATGAAGATGATGGAAACCGACTTAATGAAGTTGTTCTTGATGCTTGATGAGTTTATTAATGATGTAAATCTGATGTTCTACAAGTAGCTCAGAAGTACCAGAGAAAGAAATATCAATAAGGGCCAGAACAATGATGAAAAGTGTGTGACACAAAGCATACGCGGGTTTGTTTAGGAGAAGTAGTGTATGCACGCGGAAAAGTATGTGCCAAGTCGCGTATGCTCAATTTCTCTCTAAAAGAATAAAACCAGGGGTTACTACCATGGTATTGACCCATTGTATTGAGCGCTGGATTGTCTATGTGATCCCGTCCAGGAATACCATCGGAAGTTGTGTGGTTTTGGCTCATGGTATTGTCAAAGGCTAGATCTATTTAAGGAGAAGAAATTCATTGTGCAAGGTGTGTGCATGAGTCTGGGTTTGAATGTATACTTCACTCTGAAGTATGTCTGAATGGAAAGGGTAACATTTTGATGATAGATCTGAATCTATGATGCACCTATGAAGAAAATGATGAAGAGGGATCTCAAGATCTGAAATGTATATGTATTTTCTAGATCTGCTTATGGAATGATTAGATCTGTGATCTGGTGAACATCCGTCTGAAGTGAAGGGTAAAATCTGAGATATATATCTGTTCTGAAGAATTGTGCTGCCCTAAAATGTCTGAAGATCTATACGCTAGTTTGTAACAGAGGAAGCACGTATATACGCGGGTTGTATTAAGCGAAAGCGCGTATGGGTTGTGAAATTAGTTCTGTAATATGTGCAGATGTATACGCGGGTTTATATGCATGAAAGCGCGTATATATGCCAGATCAGTGAAAGGAAAGCACATATGAAAACTAGGGTTTGCTGAAGTATATGGTATGAAATGTCTGATCTGTTTTGTTGTTTTACTACTATCTGACAATGATGTATTCATACAGATATGGGTTGTTTGAATGATGATTATGTTGCTGGTTATATTGATGAAAGATCAAGTTGTTGATTGATTGCTTGATGATTCAATGAATGAAGTGATGGAGTTATAAGTTTCATTTGTAGTGTGTTGAACCCAGAAGTAATTAGAATTAGGTCCGAATAAATATGATAGCGAAAGTGGCTACTTGAGTTGTGTTGTGGAAGCTATTGGATCCGGTCATGAAAATTGATGAAAACGTGGGTCTGTTATGTTGAAGATGGTAGCCATGATGGGGGTGTGCTCCCTTCAATTGGTGATAGCGAAGAGATCAGGGGTGTATAGCTCGCTACGATTATTTGACAGTAAAGCAGGCGGGGTTGTAGCTCCCTTCCAGGAGAAATTGGATAAATGAGAGAAGGTTGTTTACAACAGATTAGTCCACACTATCTTTAGTATAGTCTGGCATACATTACAACGGATTCTCCAACATATTTCCTTATATAATAAATGGGAAAAGGCAGAACTGACGGCTCATATTTTTCTCAGGCTTGGACTCCCTGCCAAATCAGGTATTCAGAAAGTGATGCTTATCTGTGATGGTTTATTCTATTATTACTGCACATGCTTACTTTTAACTTAACATCAGATGAATGAATTAAGTTAAGAATTATCTGTATAATTAGATCTCTGTTCATACGCGAGTTTTATGAAGGATATCCGCGTGTATACGCTAGTTGGCTTCAGCAAAGTAGCGTATGGGTTTTAGTGAATGGAAAAGTAAAAAATTTTGAGTAAGTCCTAAATACTGATTCACCCCCCCCCCTCTCAGTATTTTTCCCAACAACAATTTGTCTTACTCACCAAACTTCCTGTATAGTTTCATCAGTCTCGTTACTGTCATCATTTAAAATCAGATTTTCATTTTCAATAATGGAAGAAGTTTCACTAACACATTCTTGACTATTTGAACACTGCAAACCTGCATTAGCTTGGGCTGTAACATGAATTTTCAGGAGTTGATCTATTTCATATTCAGATAGAGGAGAAAATTGAGTTTTATCACAGTTAACATTGGCTTGATTATTTTCATTTTCAAGATCAGGAATATGCATTTCTCTTTCTTGGTCTCGGTATTTTTCATCCAAGGAGGAAGCCACTGATTCTTGTTGGGAGGAAAAATCATATAGGACTTCTATGATATCATCATCTAGACACTCTTCATCCCCATAAAATTTTTCAATAAACTCAATTAAATTATCAAAGATCTCACAAAATCTATCAATCATCGATAATGAAGAATTAGAGATTTGATAATGTTGAAAGAAAATTGAATGAAAGTCCTTTAGAGAATATAAAATAGCAGATGGTAGACTCTCATACCATGATCTTGCTTTTTCCTCCAAGGTAGCCATAAACATATTCATCAGAAAATCTTTAGGAAACTCAATCTTTAGTATGTGAATATGAAAATGAAACTTGACCAAATGCAAAGTAGCATCTTCACGGTCCTGACCCTTAAACTTTGACAGTCCTGATTGCCAATATATACAAGGAATACGGTTCGGAAAACTAGGAATATGAGCTCGATTCATAGGAGCATACCTTCGAGAAATTGAATCCATTTTGACAACGGTGAGGTCACCAAGAATATCTTCAAACTACCGGTTCTTGAAAAGTGGATTCGCCATGAAAATTATGAACCTTTGGATTCTTCGACACTGGAGTCGCCAGGTGAATGATACACAAAATTCTGTGTTTGATCGTTGTTTACCATCAACAAGTAGATCTGATCCTTTTATTTCTTTCCTAGGGAATATTTATCACTTCGCTCCCCAGTATGGTCACCAAGATGTTATCACTCCACTGGATCTCTGAGGCTGAGAAGAGACCAGCAAAGGTAACCACATACCAATATTTTTCCAAGTATCTAGCCCTACTAGGCAGGAGAGGGTTCTCTCCAAAATATCACAGTCAAGATGACTGGATCAATGAGATTTTAGGCTAGGTATAGTAGCACTAGGGTTTTTTTGATTTAATTTTAGGTGCTGGATGGTGAATAGGTAAGAGAAGAAATTAGGTCAGGGAAAATAAGGACCAGAATTGCAGGGATCTGATGGGGAAAGGTAGGTAAGTAGCTTAACACATTAAGGAATCTTATGGAATGGTATAGAATGGTAGGGTTTCAGAAAAGAGCATGACAACATGAATTATTTTCAATGAGAAGAAAGATGAAACAAAATTGTAACTATTCCTCCAAAACATAGCGTAAGCTAATGTATTTTGTCTTTCTGACTTAGGAATAAATTACATTTAGAGACGGCCTGAATATGAAATCACAATAAATTCACACATTTTCAAAACATAAGAAGAAACAATGTAAAATCACATTACCATAGGTATCCCATCAAAATAGCTGCAACTCAGTCTATTATTTCTTTCCAAAAGTCTGATTACACTAGTGGTTCAATGATCAATTCTACAACATCCAACCATTTCAATGAGAAAGGAAATGAAAGAGATAGACCAAAAACTACTTCTCCCACTCTCAGGTGTTGAATCCCTGACTTGTGGAGCTAATCCACTAAGTTCTCAACTGGAATCCTAGTGATTAGGGAGGTTATCCAACTCATCCCTATCATTATGAAACTGATTCACTTTGACCAAAATTACCTATTTACATGATGTACCTACCCCTAGTAGCTATTTAGGACATAATTAAATTTAAATTTCATCATTACATCAATAAAAATCCACTGAATTCATCCATCAATTGATAAAACTGGAAAATTTTGAAGAAAACAAGAAATTACAAAAAGTGCAGCGTGGGCCTTAAAACTAAGTTTTGACTGCCTTTCCAAAGTCAAAATTAGGTCCAAGATGTCTCATTGGAAATATATTGCAGTATAATTTTCAAAAAAAATTTCAAGCACCAAAAATGGTTAATTAAGCTCCTCGAAAATTGAATCTCCCAAGACTGCTCCAAAAGCGCGGCGAAGGTCTGAAACATGAGGCAGAAAGGTGATTTTGTAGTGGGTTTTGGCCATTTCACCCTGTCAAAAACTTTGATTTCTGAGTGCCAATAGTCAAAATTTCATGTATACATCACTATGAATCCAATTATGTAACTAATTTCTTATTTTGAGGCCTCCAAAAAATGCGTAGCGTGGCCCACGCTGCGCTTTTTGTAGGTTGACTGTGCAAAAAGTCCATCAAAATTTGCAGAAATGACAAAAACTTGAAAACTTGCCCAAAAATCTTCAAAATTGGTAGATGAATTTCTGATAAAGTGTATCAAGCAATCAAGGAAGCATCAACAAGAATCTCAAGTTTTTCCTCCTCCTTATGCTTGATTAGGGTTTTCTTGTGTTTCTCATTCAACTACTTGATCCTGATGTTGCAAATCTTGTTTCAAATGATATATCTATTGGCCATGTGTCTAAGCATATCATTGAACTTATTGGCCTTGTGGAGGAGCTTCTTAAGGTGGAATTAGACTCTGTCAAGCCACACCTCTCTGTTATCATCAATTACCTTTGCAATCCTTTCCTCGAAACTGAGATTCTCTGCCTCATGTTTCTCCTGCTCTAAAGATCTCTTAAGACCTATTTTTTTTGTCTTGTCTTGATGGTTTGAGTCTCACCATGGTTATAATCATAAGGTGTCATCACTGCTTTAACTTTGGTTTCTTGTATTTTTTCCTTTAGCAGCTCTAACTCCATTAGTACCTGCTTGTCTTTCAGCTGCTTGTTCTATTTCTTAAGGAAGGATATGATAAATTGTGCTCTTTCCATGTTGTCCTGCAGTTATTTGATTGTGGCATCCTTCTCTTTTGTGATCAGGTTTGAGGCCTCATTATCATATTGGACATCCAATTCCACCAATTCAAATTCTCTTTCTTCTTCATGAAGGTCTTCCTCTTCTTGAACAACTGCCTCTTTCTTCTTCTGACTTCCCTGCTTTGTTGATGAAGAAGGAAATTCCCCTTCCACAATCTATGGAGCAAACACCTGCCTAGGTCCCCTCTGGTAGGTTTTGAACTTTTTGGCTTATTTTACCTCTTTGGCCTCTTTGGCCTCATTAGCCTCTTTCACTATAGCCCTGCTAGTTTGCCTAGTTTTCCTGTGGGGAACTAAATATGTTGGTGGAATAGGTCTAGTAGGTTGACTTGGACCTACAGTGAAGACATCAGCCTCTATGAAATTCTCCCATGACATGTTCAGCTAATTAAGGTGGTGAAGGACAATGATTTTTATTAGAGAGTGATGGAAGAGGTTGTTCATCTGAAGCTCAAAATATCTATTTTGAACAATGTAGGCCACTTTATCAATGATTCTATAAAAGTAGTAGGGGAGGTTGAGAAATTTCACCGTAGTAAAATGCATGAGAAACCTGATGTGATAGTTGTATAATCTAGAAAATATTCCCTCACAAGTGAATTATTTCATGATGATTTTCATCATGAGGGAAAACCTGTCCAGCAACTGAACAAAATGAAATACATTTTTGATGTTTTCTTTGTAAGGTGCCTTGAGATAAGGCTCATACAACTGGGCATCCAAATTCTTAGTCTTAAACCACTTTTCACCCACATTAGATATCGTTTTTTCTGTTGTAATGATATCAATGGAGATAGTGAAGGTCACCCCTGCTATAGTCACTTGGTTGTTTTTGAGGTTGCTGATGAAAACCATGGTCAAAGTAGGATGAATTTGGACTCTTTGTACCATCTCAGAGAATTCAATGCAACCCACATGCTGGAAACATATGACAACTAAGAGTGATGCCATTAGGTCTCTTGTGTCTGTTGGTTCTAATCTCAAAATCCTCCCTCCTTTGTTATATGTTTTCTTATCTTCATCAGTGGCATTTATTTCCTCCTCCATTTTGTTTATTTATTCCTCCATTATGGTCAATTTGTCTTTGAAAACCCTAGGGAAGAAGGGGAAGGGAAAGGGAGTAGGATAGTGGGGTTAGGGGATTTTGATAGGTAAGAGAAATTTTGAGGGAATGTAGGAAGGGATTAGTGAGCTTAGGGAATTAATGAGAGGGTGAAATAGTTAGGGAAATAGGGTAGGAAATTTGTATTACAGGGAGTTATCTATCTCCCTAGGAAAGCACAACTAGGGTGGTAAGGTTTAGGAAATAGGGCTTAAGAATGGGAAATGAGTCAGTGTATGGATAATGGGGAGTGAGTTAGGGTGTAGGGAAGGTGTATGGGTCCTCGGGAGAGTAATTAAGTTTGTAAATGATGAACTAGGGTTTCAATTTCTTAGAACATTGCATAAAATTAAATGAAGGGTATACACCATGAAATTGACACCACAAACTGAAAGGAGGGGCTATGGAGATGCGACTTTCTTGAAAATAGCTGTAGAAACTGTTATCAAAAAATTGGACCTGATAGGTTGCTTGATCAGACAATCTCATGTAACTATTTCAAACCTAATCTTGTGACTGAGGCTTAGCCTTCTCAGCTTCAGAGGGCACTCTCAAGGGTTAATGATATGGATAGAGATATAGATGGCTAACTCTATTTAGGAAATAAACTGATAATGATAGATGTAGGTTGAAAATAACATCAGCATATATACGTTGGGCTTATGGAGTCAAATCAATTCAGTAATTCAGTGAGTCTACTTAACATGGAAGTTGAGGCATATCAGAGTTTTTAGTGATAAGGCACATACACATGAAACATGTAAAAACATAGTCAGTTCAGTTATAAAGGAAGTCAGAGCATCTTATAGATGAATTATGAGTAATATAGATGAACATTACTGCAAATGAGATATATAAGAAAAAAAAATAGAATAGGAAAACACTAAAAACCCCTTCAAAATCTCAAGTTGGTCAAATAGAAGATCTTTGTATTAGCTAAAAACAATTAATTTACAACAAGCTCAGTTTTGCCAAAAATGTCTAACCCTTGACAAATTCGACCCTATGGTCTTTAATAGACTTCTTACATTCTCAGATGATCTGCCTATAGGCTAGATACATCGAATTTCTATCTATTGACACCTTGCATAACCATAAAACATGAAATTAATTACAAAAAGACACCTATCCTACTTGACAATCCTATTTTGAAAAGGACTCAAACTCCTTATTACTACCTATAACAACCTTATCTATTTGAAATTACATCATTGACAAGTGTATCATCACATGGTCAAATTTGGATAATAGCATTCAGTTCTTCATGACCACTTAGCTGACCTCCACAAAAATAGGAAACAGTACCCTGTTTTTTAGGCATAGGATCTTTTTCCTTCCTTGAACATTCTGACTATCATTTAATCTTCATTTCGTGGTCCTTGGCTATTTAAAGTTGGATTAACATGTCCCATAACTCTTTCCTAGCCTCTAGCTTTCTAAAACCGCTTCAAAAACTGCTCAAAAGGATGTAATGTATTGCAGTACGAAAATACAGCAGTTTCGTAGCGCTTTCTGTAGCGCTACCATTACAAGCCTTTGTTCTCCAAAAAATTGAATCTTTCCTCTGGCATCATTTTAATCACCCTTCAACACCTCTTTCATAGCAATTTCAGCTCTTAAATCATCCTTTAACATCTTAAATACTGATCAAAGGAAACAAAAAAGGCAGCTACAACAATTTTGTAGCGCTTTTCTGCTTTTTAAGCTCGGAGGCGCTACAAAACTGCTGAGTATGTATATTTTTTCATAAATTTGTCGAATGAAAACTATGGTTGCCCAAAAATTCAAAATATAACCTGTCCTCATCATCTACAAACCATACAAACCATAAACCAACTTCATTTTAGCTTCTTTGAGGCATTTCTTCTTCATTTACAATTGGTTGGCCTATTGGTTCTTCTATGACTATCATTTTAATGCCTTTTCTCTGTAGCTTATCATGAATTAACTCCAGTTGCTCTTGTAAATCCTTCACCTGGTCTTTAAGTCTTTTGTTAGCAGCTCTCGGATGGGTGTTTATTATTCTGACAAACTTAGCTTCTTTTATTTCTGGAATTGTCCACTTGAAAAGTTGCTCTGTATTTTCTAAAGTTTCAGAAACAGAATCAACTTGTCCTTCCCACACTACCTTCATCCTTTTAAACTGTACTTTCTCGAAACTGTGTTTTCTAGCTCTCTTTTTCATGACAACAATTTCCTGATTTGCCAACTTTAAATTTTCCTCAAGGCGCTGAAACTCTGTTTTCTCTATCACTTTCTCTTTTCCCCTTTTTAATTTGCTGATTGTATCCTTCACTATGGTGATGAGAGATCGATAATATCTTTAGGTGATTTAGCTGTCTCAGTGGGTTTTTGAACTTCTTTGCTGCCTTCAATTAATTTCCTAGCATGCCTTGTCATAGGCTTTCCTGCTTGAAAAATGAAACCTACATCTTCCCCCTCAAACTCTACTATCTTTGCAGACTTATCCTTTTTCAACTTCTGCTCATCTTCCCCAATAAATTTAGCTTGGAAAATAGGTGTTTCCTCTATGTCAATGGCATGAAGAATATCCTCTAGATTCCCCTTTGTTACTGGACTGTCTTCTATAACAACTGTCTTTCCTTTCAAAACCACTGCTTGGCTTCTAGTTATTCTTTTGGTCCCTTGTTTGTTGACAGCTTGTTCCTGTTTTTCATCTTTGACAACCTTTGATTTCTGTTTTTTAGGTGGGAGAGTTGGCCTATCAAGCATTTTCATTTGCTCTGGCTTTTTCTCAGCTTTCTTTCTTGGCTTTACTCTTGCAGGTTCTTTTGGTTTTGCAACCATAGGTTGGCTTGGTTCTGCTGGTGGTGGTGATGGAACTCCTTTAGCTTTAGGGTTTCTTGCAGAAGTTAGGGTTTCCAACTCAAAACCATTAACAAACAAGAATGAGAACCAATCTCTGCAAATATTTTGAGGTTCATCTAAAATTAATAATTTCATTAAGCCATGATGAAATAATGATGTCTCACTCCCCTCAGACTTTGCTTGCACCTTATTAGCCATCTTTGAAAGACTTCTATGCAGATAAAAATGTAAGTCAAGTGAAATATTACCAGTGAAGTCTAGAAGTAATTTGAAATGGTATGAATAAACCTTGTGATACCTACCTTCACAGGTAAAATATTTCTGAATGTTGAGCAACAATTTTGAATAATTATCTTTGATGCAGCTTCCTGGGATAGCATTGTTGAGACCCATCTCAATGTGCTCAGGCTTCATGAACTATTTACACTGCTCCATATTAAATTTGAACCCTTTGAACTAGGTTTCTTGACCTCTTGGAATCTTTGTAACAGCAGCAATGACCTCTGGTGTGATAGACAAACTTAGCATCCCCACTTTAGTGGTTGTTCCATTGAAATTCATAGCAAATTCCTTGGATACTTGTGTGTGACAACCCTGCAATTTCTCACAAAACTGTAGGCAACCTGCTCTTTTGAATGCTTCCATCACTGTTGGGTCTTCAGTTATTACCTTCATGTCTCCAAGTTCATGCCTTAAGCATTTTCCTCCTTTGTGTATTTTTATTTCCTCTGCCATATTCTTCGAAGAACCTCTCAGGCTCGCTTGATATAAATCTTTCAGCCTCGCTTGATATGGATGTATCAACCTTGCTTGAATAAATGCATCACCTCGCTTGATATGGATGTAATAAACCTTTGTAAGAACCAGCCACAAGTTTGGCTCGATACTCAGAGCTCAAACATTACGAATGAAGGCAAAAGGAATGAGAATGACTAATTAGGAAAGAATTTGAATTTCAAGTGTCCTTTCATAACTGAAAATGATGGCCCACTCATAACCTATACTGACCATGATGACTGTAAACATGGGTGTGTACTTCGATTTCATCATTACATGACTCAAAAAGCCTCTATCTGACCCTTTCCCAACGGTTTCTGACATTTGACAACTCAACTGACAAGACAATTACAAAACCGCGCTTCCATAGCACCTGTAGTGTAATTTTTTTGTTTGCGCTACGAAACTATCAGCGCTTTCGTAGTGCAAAGTGAATTTTTTCAACGTGATGTGCTACGAAATTGTGGTTTCTTGGCTAATTGGGTGGTTTTGATACAAAAAATTGGGAAATGAAATGAATCCTAAAATGATGAAAGACTTGACATGAAAGATCTTAAAAATGAGTTTATTTAAACACTAGGGTAGGCTCAAACTATAAAAAATTTAATACTTCCCTTGGTCAAACTCAAGAAATGACTCCTAAGATCCTATTTTGACCCATGAACCTAAGTAATCTTGTCAGAATGATGTTTTGAAATTTTTTTTTTTTTTGAGTGATAACAAAAACCATGAATTGATGATGAGAACCTCTTGAATGAAGTTTAGGGAACGTGGCTCCCTTATGCAAAAAATGCATCGTGTAGAGAAAAAACGCAATGAAAAACTGGAAAAAGCACAGTGTGCAAATGGAAAAAGCGTAGTGCTTGTGGAAAAAGCGCAACGAATTGCCCAAAATTCAAATTTTTGAAGGAAAAATCATTTTTTTTCTTGGGAGGTTGAGAGATCGATGCTTTGAAGATGCAAATGAATGTCTTCTTGGTCTTTGGGAGTCTTTATACTTGGAGAAATGTCATTAAACAACCTTGGGACCCACCTTTCCTTTCTTGAAATTAACTTTTCATTGCTCTTTATCTTTTAATTTCTGAATTAGATCATTGAACTTCATCTTTTGATGGCTTAGGAACACTGATTGAATTTTTGTAACTTTGGCTTATCTATTGATATAATTTTTAGTGTGCAACTAATTTGAATTTTGAGAATTTATTACAAATTAGGAAAAATAAAATTACATTTTTCTCTTGAAATCATATTTACAAATCAAACTTACTGATGAATCTTCTTTATTGGCACTCCTTCATTTGCTGGGATTTTATGCAATGCAATGGTGAGGTGATGACCTTGGAAACCCTAAGACCCAATTGAGAGTTTGACTGAATGAAACCATGATGAAAATGACTAAAATGATGATGACAACTAATGACTTATGGTACACTCAGCAAAGTGTTGAAATGAGCCAGCAATTTGTAAAATTATTGAAAGGAGAGATATCAGACCTAAATCTACACCAAGTGACCAAATTTTTTCATTATGACCTAATGGAATGACAAAAATTTCAAAATGGGACCCTATGCATGACATGTGATGTAGGAGCATCCTGCTTGATTTTTATTTAAAATATTGTGTAATTAGGGGGATGATGATTTTTTAATTATTTTATAAATTATTGTGCTCATTTTAATAATTTAAGAGAGAAAAATGTAAGTGAGGATTATTGTAAATATTCTTTTAATAAATTAAAGGATATGAGTGGAGTTGAATTATGTAGATAATCTAGGGATTAGGAATTCCTTAAACGAGACTTAGTTGAGTCCAAAAAAAGGATAAATCTAATTTAGATTTTAGTTGAGATTTGTGTGGAGGAAATTATGGATTGGAATAAATTCATTATTATGTATAAATATGAGGAGTGTGTGAGGATGGAAAAACAGTGAGGAATACACACACACACACACACACACACACACACAGAGAGAGATGGTTTGAGAGCTTTTGTAAAGGGTTGAGAGTCGAAAGGCCATCCATTGTAATATTTAGCGAAATAGTATGAATCTGGAATTTCTTGTGTTAATATATGTCAGTGTTTTTTGTATGGCTCTCTTTCCTTTATGTATATGTTGAGCTGAATAAAATATAGTTTTAATGAAGTATTTTCTTGAGTATTTTCATGCTGAAAGAGGCACACACGATATTATATGATAGGATCTGTTTTAACCCAGTATCCTGTCATCATTTGGTATCAGAGCCCAAAGATCTAATTAATTTGTGCAGTCACGGACGAGAGATGAGTGAGTGAATTTAATCTCTGCAATTATATTTGTGTCGTATATGGATGTGTGAATGTAGGAATTGTTGTGTATTTGGGACAACGATGGTAGCAGACTTAACCTTGGAATTCTTGGAATGCAAATGAATGACGAAGTTTGCGTTGAGATAAAAAGTGAAAACAACAGCACGTAGGTTCGAGGAAGTATCAGATTGGAGAAGTTGCAGGTGTTGGATGCAAGTGTAGATGCGAATCGATGACACAAATATAGTGTCAACACCCCTACAATGATGTTTTGGGCATATGCGTAGGCTGTAAGAGTTTAAATTTTCCTGACCAAAACACACAGAAGCACTGTCCAGCATTGTTAGGATGTTTCATATGGCAACGTTTTCGCACTGCAGAGAAATACATATGCCATTGTTTCTTTCCTATCCTGACATTTTTCACTGTTGGCATTGTAATGGCATTTTATTTGCATTGAGATTAGTGCAGTCAAGAAAATATGACTTGTGGATCTGAGCTATATATATTAGTGTTCTATGTTTTATTTGCTTTGAGATCAGTACAGTCACAAAGCAATTACGCATTATAGAATTGAGCTATCAATATCATTGGTTTATCATTGTTTCAAGTTTTAAGCATAATATAATTGTTGTGTGGACCATGGGCTCAAAAAAAAAAGGGGCAGCGTTTTGTTTTAAAACAGATTCCACATTTGCTAATGCAACAACTTTTTATTCCATTTGTTATATGTTTTAACTGATATGGAAATTAGAGTTGCGCAGTAGAACTATAGAAGAGTCTGAGGTTTAGATACATTCATATTAAGTTTTAAATTTATGAAATAATTCTCATGAGTAGAGAGGGAATATGATGTTATTGGATCCATTGATCAATGAATGAGATCGGCGAAGAGGATACAAAAGATATGAACGTTTGAACAACAAAATATCAGTTTGAATAGCTAGAGAATATCAAGATAGAGGAGCGAAGTAAGAGTGTACAAGAGCCATTAGCTCATATAGATCAACGGAAAAGACTTGCAGAAATAAAAGGCGAAGATTTTTTCGTAAGATCATAAGTCAACAAATGTATGGATCGAAAGGAACCACACATTGATACATTAGAGAATGGCTTAGTAAGTGGCAAGAAATAATTATCGCACCTCTTTTGAACACTGAGAGGTAATTCTTGAACGAGTGTGATAAAACATAGAGGCGATACGTATCAGAGTCAACCAGTACATTTTGCGTGCCTTCAAAAAATTAAGAGTCGTGCTTGTTGGAGTGTGATAAAGTGATGACCGTTGGATGTACAATGAGCGATGGAAAAGATGAAACAGGTACGTTTGAAATATAATATGGCCATATTTGTGTTGTTGGCATCTTTGAGTTGTTATCCAAAGTCGAATTATTAAATGAATTGCCATAATTATATTATTATCTCTCCAAAATACAATTCGGGATATTAATGGGCGGAAATATATATTTGGTGACACTATGAGGAGTCATATATATGGATCAAATAAAGGGGATATAAAATTATGGTTTAGAAACATATTCTACTATTTGGGTTTTTATAACCATGATTTAAAAAGATAGGAAATGTCTGATTGAAGGTTGAGATGAACAAGTTTCCGAATGAGATTTTCGGTGATATGCATGGGGATATGCATAATTAAAATATATATGCATAATGCGGATTCTTCACAGTTTTGGGTAACTGATTTTGGACCAAAGCTTGTATTTATAATGGAAGAATTATTTTGATTTTTGTTTTAAGATTTTAAACACAACTGCTTGATGTTGTAGAAACTTTGTTTTTACCATCATGTGGCGGTACCTAAGGAGGAATTATTCATGATGGACACAATGTACGAGTTGTACATTATTCATCAAAGAGGTTAAAATATGAATAGATTGTTCTATGTACACAGGTGAAGAGATGTGAATTGATGTTGTTTGGTGCATAAAAGTGCAGGAAAATGTTTGCACTAAAATGACGAGCTTATGGTATGAAGGGTATGCAAGTATTCACAGTGACAAAGATGGCACAGAAGAGTGGAGTCTAGAGAGTTGCAAATGAAAGAGAAGTTTTATTGATAACCTTAATGGGAACATAAGGTATGATAATTTAGAAAGGTATTTTTGAATGTTGGAAATTTAATGGTTTATTTATTTCCACCATAAAATAAATCTTGGGAAAGTGAAATGCATTTAAAGTTAAAGACTTCAAAATCATGTGAAATGATAATGGGAAACTGATGATATTTTCATAAGAATGAAGTATGAGAGAGAGTGAATATTTTACATCCTAAAAATGTATTATGGGTGTATGTTCGTTGGAAGATTGTATGACTTGAATGAAATCAAAATATCTACTATCATTAGAGCAAGCCTTGAAGTCAAAACAGATGTTAGGTTCAAATGAAAGTTTGGATAGTTTGAGTTAAGATTAAGTATTTTCATCCAAGCCGAAGAGTTGGTGTAAAGTCTGAAGTAAAAGATTCATAAGCTAAGTCAAAGGTCTGAATGTAACTGGGTGCATGATCGGTAGAGCCCGACACCCAAAGAGTTTGGTCATTGTAATACAAGAATTACTAATGTGTTGTTTGCAACAAAGTGAAGCAAGAGAATTGCTGAGAGATGATTCCAAGACAAAGAACCAAAAGATACCAAGCACCAGAAGAAAGCTTACATTGTTGAATGACAAGTGGGAAGACGTGCTGAAAAGTGGATTGAATGAAATCCATAGGTGAACAGACGAAGTTTACAAAGGAGGAGAAGATGATTGTTGATAATCATTTCAGAGGTTCTGAGAAATACCTCAACAGAAGAAAGAAGGAAAATACCAAGGTAAGTGGCATATGTGAGTAGTTGACTGATGAATATTATGAGCGAGAGAAGGCTGAGATAACAGTTCACCTTGAATTATTGATGGAATTCTTGTAGAGAAATGTGAAAGACTAGACACATGGTTGGACCATGAGGAAGAAATTGAAGCGCCAGAGACTACAAGCAAAGAGCGAAAATCAGGTAAAAATACAGTTGACGAAAGAGCCGAGGAAGCTCGAGCAAATGATAAGTGTTCAAATGAGGTGTGAAGAACTCAAAGAGGCTAAGTTAAAAATGGATGTTTCCATTTGTGGCCCAGAACAGGGTGAAATTCTGGGTGAAGAGATCAATGAGGAAGATCTCATGAACTATTGGAATAGTTCAGAAGAATTTGAAGATGTGTTGGCGAGAGAAGCAGATGAGGCTATGAATCCTTGCATTTTTAAATCTCACGGTTTATGTATGTTTGTAGGATGTGCGAAAGATGGTGGACAGTCTGGTGAAACAGTCACATAGATGAAGGAAACTCTTGAGGTGAAGTGTGATGGAGAATGCCTTTTAGAGGAGGAAGGTATTGATTTGTTGTAGCAGCAAGAAATCATAAATGAATTCTTGTTTGGGGTAAGATAGCTAGTTGAAGCTGTTATGGAGTAAGAGCATAATGGAAATGTCGAAGAGATATTCCAAGGAGGTAAACAAATGCATTTGTTTAATGAAATTTCTGACGAAATTTTGCAATGTGATGAAACGGAAAAAATGACAACTCAGGATGATTTCCAGAAGGAAAATGAAGCTGGGAATGAAGTTTGTAATGAAGTGCTGAAAATATTTCACATGGAAATAGAGTTCTTGGAACGATGGCTTAAGGAACTTGAGGGCGAAATGAAGCTTGCAGAACCTAATCCAAAATAAATCACAGTTACTGTGCATGATAGAGATGAAATGGTTTTAACATTTATAGAGTTCAATGAATGTTATAACTATTTAGATAATAATGTGACTGTTGGTACAAAAAACTACATTAACAGATATGATGTCAAAATTAGAGAAATTGAGCAGAAATTATTTGGAGTTGAGAGGAAAGATCAGGGGAAGAAATATAGTTATGTCCGTAGAGACATAAAGGAGATAGAAATATTGGTCCAACAGGAGATTGGTGCTTGAAGCATCAAAAGAGGCCGAAATGTCTTATCTTTTTAAAACTAACAATTTTTCAATGAATGCAAGTACAACACTGGATGAGGAAATTGTTGCTAAAATTGAGTGTTCAGCACAGTTGGAGATGAGAGAATTCGACAAAGAGGTATTACTCCGAGGAATTGGTGAAAGCAATTGTTGTATTGGCGAAAGAAATTGTTGTAAAGGCCGATGGAATCCAATTGATAGAGTGTGTGATGAGTTACCAAATAGAGTTGATACTTTGAAGGGCCAACAACATAACATAGACTAGAATCCTGGAGGGAGCAAGTCATGAAGACTTGTGACTGTCGCATTATTATAGAAAAGTGACAGACCTCATAGACAGGAGTCTATGGAAACTTCTCTACACGGGGAATCTGATGTAGGAGCATCAAAGCTAAATTTCGTTATTCATTTGTGTAATTAGGGGGGTGATGATTTTTAATTATTTTATTAATTATTTCTCATTTTTAATAAATTAAGAGAAAAAATATAAATATGAGGATTATTGTAAATATTCCTTAAATAATTAAGGATATGAGTGGAGTTGAATTAGGTAGAAATATAGGGATTAGCAATTCCATAAACAAGACTTAGTTGATTCCAAAAGAAAAGGATAAATCTAATTTAGATTTTAGTTGAAATTTGTGTGGAGGAATTTATGGAGTAGAATAAATTAATATTTATGTATAAATAGGAGGGTTGTTTGAGGATGAAAAACAAGTGAGGAAGTGAGGAATAAAGAGAAAGCGAGAGAAATGGTTTGCGATCTTTCGTAAGAGGGTTGAGAATTGAGAGGCCATCCATTGTAATATTCAGCCAATGATTGAGTCTGAAATTTTGTATTAATATCAATCAGTATTTTGTTGTATAGCTCTCTCTTCATTATGTCTATTTGAAGCTTGCAAATACATAAATGCTTTTTTTATGAAGAATTAGATGGGATTTTTAATTCTAAAAGAAGCACACAAGTTTTTATATGCTAGGATCTGTTTAACCCAGTATCCTAGCATCAAAAAAATAAACAGAAAATTAATAATTAGATTAGCTAGATCCATCTCAACTCCCAATCTAACATGATCATAACATAAATATCTAGATATGCAAACATAATTAGAGTGAAAAGATATTTTAAATATTTATCTTCCTTTTCTACATATTATACAATAATAATATTCAAATAACTTTCCTATCTTTTGTACAATCTTCTGTCATCTTTATTTTACAACCTAACATAACCTTTTATTTTTAGTTAACATCACAACTTAGCACATAAATACAATTTTTATTTATTATCAATGTAAAAATCCCAACAGTGACATAGATTTTGCATCATTTTAAAACTTTGCTAAAATCTAACCTATTCTTTTCATTTTCATTTTTAATTTCTTATCTATTTTAACATATCTATCATCCTCATCTTCTGGTTTATCTATCACTTCCCAATCATCATCAAAATCATGATGACCATTTTATATATGGCCAATTAACTTGAAATTCGATATCACCATATCCTTGAGTGAAGCCTCTTTTAAAGAGCTATCAGATTTGACATCCATATATTCTTTGGTTCTAACTCTTTCAGCATTCTTCATTGAGTTCTCTTTTGATTTCCTTGATTCTTTCAACTTAATGTCTGTGACTGAATAATCTTTTAAAGAGTTATTAGCTCTGGCATCCATAGATTTGTTGAGTATAATTTTTTCACCATTCTCATAATTCTTCCTTAGTTTCCCTTTTGATTTCCTTGATTCTTCAGATTTATTCTTTTGACCATTCATAAAATCTTTTGCTAATTTCCTTATGCTTAAGGAGTCTACGCCCTGCATACAGTTAACTAGATAAGTCAGAGCACATTCTATAAATGAGTGCACATTATTATCCAAATTACGACCACGATATCTCAGTTAACATGCCAGATTGGAACAAATCATCATCGTAAGACTTGAAACAACACAAAATGAATACAAATTTTGAATACAAGTCACCAAAAGAAGAGGAATTTATAGTGACTTTAAAGCTTTACCATAGTAATCACTGTTGCATATTCCATCTCTTTAGAGTTTTCTTACTTCCCGTTATTGGACAGAGATTACATTACCAAGGTGTTTGAACTTCGTGGGGCTTTACCCGAAATTTTGTTACCGAGGATGATTAGCGACCAAGTAAGTATGAGTTTCAAGATGGTTATCGTTATTATGGCTAGGGTGAGTATATTTTGTTTGAGCTGTCCGATGGCTGAAAGGTGCGCTATGGACAAAATTATTAATTCAATATTCTACTTCATCCTTCATTTATACAAAATAGACTACAAAATAGACGGGCCTTATGTTGGCCGACAATATTAAAATTTCGTTGAGTATTATTTATTATAAATCAAAATTAAAATATTTCCTACATTATTCCAAAATAACTAGGAAGCAATGAAATGAAACTCATCACATTTACAGAATGAGACGCTATTCAAATTATGGGTAAGCCGAAAATGTTTTCAATAATTACGTGGTTTGGCTTATTAAATGGCTTGTTTTAATTATTGTTGGGGGATTTTAGGAGGTTTTACATTTTGTTTTTAACAAGAGATCTCTTTTTTTATAATTATATATATATATATATATATATATATATATATATATATATATATATATATTAAAATCTGCCATGCTTACCAGATTTAAATATTTTCTTTGAGAAAGTGAAAAGTAAATTATATATATTATTATATTGAGAAAACATGAATTTATTAATGTTTTTCTAATTAATATTTAAAATTAATTAATAGTGATTTTTATTAATTAACTAGATTATAGTGATTTGGAAATTAAATTTATTTGTTTGTTAGTCTAGACCCAACTATAATTTTGGATATATATTAACTCAATATATTTTATTTATATTTTATTTTATACACATATTCATGTTTAATATAATGAGTTATATCACTATATGACTTAATCAAATTGATATCATCTTATAATAATAGGGTTCTCCCAAACCCAACAAACCTCAAAGGCCCAAGTCTTTGAACCTTAACATTGAATCATAAAGTTCTCAAAAACTAAAATATAATGACACTTTCATGTTTCTCATATTGGATAAGATTTGACTCTAATTATCATGAACTCAACAAATTATGGAGTTAGTATCATTAACCCTTGAAATAATAGTTGGAGATAAAAAAATTGAACTAAGACTCACTTAATAGAATTTCCAAGTGACCAATGTTATGTTATTTACAGATGTTCATGAATATATTAGGAAAAAATTGATGATAAAGCCACCCATGATGCCTAGAATCTAAGGAGAAAACATCCTTAATATTTTTATATGTAAAATTGAATCCTTTATCAATGTTTCTACCACCTTTGTTAACAAAATTACGAATGACAAGGTTGAGGTTAATGATCCCTTATTAATATTTGGCCTAGTTTCCTATTTTGCAAAGATCCTTTTTGAGGAAGAAAGTGATTTGAAGGATATGTCACCCTTGCACCTCTAAAAATTTTGAAATTTAGATTCAAAACTCATGAAAAAATATGTGGCTTATAAAGGATATCCCCCTTGTCCCTAATTGTGACAAATGTATTTATTAATTTCTATTAGCTACTTCTCCTTCAAAATAAAATGATGGTTGAATTTTTTTTATGATATATATTCTATTTTATAACACTTCTATCATAATTTGATGAAAATTATATAATACCTTAACAATCAATTTAGATAGATATAATTTGCAATATAATTTGAAGAAAAAATTATGTTTCAAATACAAAAAAAAATTACAAAACATTTGGGTACATCCTATTAAGGATGAATATTAAAACAAAATTAGAATCGCATGCCAATTCCCATGACCTATAGGCACTAAAACAAGGAATTCTTAAAACCCTAGCAACAAAGGGTTTTAGCATATTGACATGAACATTTAGAATAGCTTTCCAAATTTACAAATTTCCTAAAATAATGGTTTCATTGAACTAAGAGTATCAAAGGGGTTTTTTAGTGCTACATATAACAACATAAATACCACCAAACCAAAAATATATCCCATGTTTCTCCTTCATGATGTTCGTTGAAAAAAATATAACACTTCTAACGTCATTAAACAATGGAATATTTAAGCCACATTTTAACCTATAACTATAATACGGATTCTTATAAAGGAGAGGTGAGAAGTGTAGAAGGCTCTAGTTCACGTGGAAGATCAGTTGGGAGAAAGTAGTTGTTTCATAGGAGTGAGTATTAACCATCATGTTGTATACCTAAAACATAACATTTCATATAACTCAATATTAGCTTATCATTCAAATAAAACTAACCACATGATATGCTAATGTCATGGCCAACTTCAACCACAACTATAAAAAAAATTAGAGAGTAGAGGAAATTTTAATTCAAAAACATATTAGTGACATCAACCAAGACAATGAATGGGTAATTTATAAAATTTTGACTACCCACCTTCATTTTTCTAACTAATTCTTTATATTAAATTTTCTTTCAAAATTCATTTGATTTCACTTTATATTTTAATATATTTCCCTTATTATAATATTCTATTTATTTATATTTTATTTAGCTATTTATATATATATTTTAGTTATAAGAAAATTATGTGTCCTTATTTATACGTATAACTATATTTAATAATATTTATTTATATTTTAGTTTAAATACTATGTATACATATGTTATAGTTTTATGTTATACTTTTATTTGTTTTGTATTCTTTTTATTATTTAATAATTACTAATTCTTTTGTCTCTTTCATTATTTAATAGAGTATCATTAGTTTTTATCAAACTCGACACTTGCGGTAATTTTTGCATAAGGAAAATGTTAATGGCATTATGATAAGTCGATATTATAGGTACCTCTCCAAACTTCATAAGTTCCCTTCACCCAACATGCAAGGATGTGTGCATAGACATTAGTCATATATTTGTATATATGTGTTATATATACAATGTTAGGTTGTTACTGATCATTACTCTATTATTTCTAGTATTCACAATAGGGTTATTAACTATAAACAAGAATACAACATTAAACAATACTTCTAGTCTAAACATAATTATAATGGATGAAACAATTTATAGGAAACAAATTTACAATTACGTATAACAAGATTTATTGTTATAGGAATAATTATAGCACGAAAAATATTGTACAAAATAGAATACATTTCTTACAATATAATGAATACAATGAAAGAAACTAGTATTCCACATAAAACATCAACAAGACATTCTAACTCTATCAATTGGATCCACTTCATGATACTGCCATAAATTAATATAATTCAATTTAGTAAAATAAAATAAAATTGAAACTGATCTCTTCAAGCTTCCCATATTTTAAGCTTATCTATAATATCTTCTAGAATTCTTGTCACAAAATAACTATCACAATATAATTTATCAAAAAGATTTTTTTTTAATTTGCTTGGAAAAAATATCATTTCTAGGTGTTTTTCTTCTAGTTTGGTTATGTAATCATTATTACCTATAATGATACTTTCATTTCATGTACTGAGGATGTTCCCTTTATGCATAGATAAAGGGTGATTAAGTTTATTGTTACATTTCCTGGTTACCCCACATTCGTTTCTTTCATAAAAAAATATCTTGAGATATGTCTAATGTGCCAATTTAGGATCAATTTTTGATGTTTTTAATTTCATGATGGTTGAATATATTTGTTTATAGTTAATGCACAAATTAGAATTAAACATGATGGTTGATTATATTTGTTTATAATCTATTAACTATAAACATGAATATAACATTAAACAACAATTCTAGTCTAAACATAATTATAACGGACAAAACAATTTATAGGAATAAGAATGATTATAGCATGAAACAATATTGTACAAAACATAATAGATTTCTTACCATATAATGAATACAATGAAAAAAACTAGTATCCCACATAAAACATAAACCAGACATTCTAACTCTATCAATTGGATCCATTTCTTGATACTCCCATAATTTATGATAATTCTATTTAGTAAAATAAAATAAAATTGAAATTGATTCCTTCAAGTCCTTGCCTAGGTCTTTCCATAAAATCCCACCTTTCTCTCCTCTAGTGCTCTATAATATCCAAGCTTCCCATATTTGATTCGTTAGGCTTATCTATAATATCTTCTATAATTATTATCATCAAATAACTATCACAATATGATTTATTAAAAAAAAAAATTAACTAATTTCTTTGGAAAAAATATCATTTCTAGGTGTCTTTGTTCAGGTTTGGTTATGTAATCACTATTATCTATAATGCTACTTTCATTTCATGTATTGAGGATGTTCCTTTTATGCATAGATAAAAGGTGATTAAGTTTATCATTACATTTCTGGGTTACCACGCATCCGTTTCTTTCATAAAAAATATCCTGAGATATGTCTTCTAATGTACCAATTTAGGATCAAATTTTTTTATTTTTAATTTCATGATCGATGAATATATTTGTGATTAGTTTTGCTCATACTCATTCTATCTTAAACTCGTTGAAATTTAGTTATTTGATTTTGTTTACTGACATGCATCATATTTTGGTAGTTCATTCTCTATTGTGGGCAACCCTTTGACACAACCATTTCTGTATAATTATGTACTTGATCAAAATATACATAAGATATTAAATAGTGAACTTTATTTATGCTTCCCAAATCTATTCAGTACTATAGTAAATTTGATTTGTTCTAGTTATTTCTTTGATAATGTCATCTCTATATAAGTAGCTAATATTCCATGATATGAATATGTTTTGATATTGTGGAATTGTTTAATAAATTCCATATCTATTCACTCTTGTAAATTTTTTTATTGAAGATCATGGGAATTAATTTCATCCATCTCTAGTAAAATCTGAACATAATATTTCCATGCATCCAGAATTAATTTTACTTAACAGGTATAGAACCTGCCTGCAAACTTTTAGAGTATCATTAGTTTTTATCAACCCCTACACTCGCGGAAATTTGTGCATAAGGAAAATGTTAATGGCATTATCATAAGTCGGTATTACAGGTACCTCTCCAAAGTTCATAAGTTCCATTCACCCAACATCCAAGGACATATGCATAGAAATTAGTCATACATTTGTATATGTGTGTTATATATACATTGTTAGTTTGTTACTGATCATTATTGTATTATTTCTAGTATTCACAATAGGGTTATTAACTATAAACATGAATATAACATTAAACAACAATTCTAGTCTAAAAATAACTATAATGGATGAAACAATTTATAAGAATAAGAATGATTATAGCATGAAACAATATTGTACAAAACAGAATAAGTTTCTTACCATATAATGAATATAATGAAAAAAACTAGTATCCCACATAAAACAAAAACCAGACATTCTAACTCTATCAATTGGATCCACTTTATTATACTGCCATAATTTAATATTATTCAATTTAGTAAAATAAATTAATATTTAAATTGATCCCTTCAAGTTCTTGTCTAGGTTTTTCCATATACAAGACCTTACTAAAATATGATTTTGTGATTAAATATGATTTTTTATAAATTAATAAGTAGTTTATTGTGTTGAGGGGCACTTTCCAGCACAATATGATACATATTTTTTCATGTATTATTAAACACTATAGTGTCATGCTATACATTTTGACTCTGTCAAATTTAAAAATAAATAAATAAAAATAAAAAACAGAAAATTAATAATTAGATTAGCTAGATCCATCTCAACTCCCATTCTACCATATAACTTAATCACTTAATCAAATTTATATTATCTTACAATAATAAGGTTCTTCCAAACCCAACAAACCTCTTTTGAATTTTAACATTTCATCATAAAAATCTCAAAATTTTAAAAATAATGAAAATTAAATATTTCTCAAATTGGATAATCTTTCACTCAAATCGTCATGAACTCAATGGATTATGGTGTTAGTATAACAATTATGTATAAAAAGATTTATTTTTATAGGAATAATTATAGCACGAAAAATATTGTACAAAACATAATACATTTCTTACCATATATTTAATACAATGAAAAAAACTAGTATCCCACATAAAACATAAACCAGAAATTCTAACTCTATCAATTGGATCCACTTCATGATACTGCAGTAATTTAATATAATTGAATTTAGTAAAATAAAATAAAATTGAAATTTATCCCTTCAAGTTCTTGCCTAGGTTTTTCCATAAAATCCCACCTTTATCTCTTCAGGTGCTCTTATGCTTATCTAAGCTTCTCATCTTATAAGATTATCTATAATATCTTCTAGAATTATTATCATAAAATAACTATCACAATATCATTTATCAAAAAGATTTATTTTTTTAAATTTCTTTGGCAAAAATATCATTTCTAGGTGTCTTTCTTCTAGTTTGGCTATGTAATCACTATTATCTATAATGCTACTTTTGTTTCATGTATTGAGGATGTTCCTTTTATGCATAGATAAAAGCTGATTAAGTTTATCATTACATTTCCTGGTTACGATGAATTTGTTTCTTTCATAAAAAATATCTTGAGATATGTGTTCTAATGTACCAATTTAGGATCAACTTTTTATGTTTTTAATTTCATGATGGTTGAATATATTTGTGTTTAGTTTCACTCATACTCATTTTATCTTAAACTAGTTGACATTTAATTATTTGATTTTGTTGAATGACATGCATCATATTTTGGTATTTCATTCTCTATTGTGGGGAACCCTTTGACACAATCATTTCTGTATAATTATTTACTTTAAAAAATATAAATAAGATATTAAATAGTGGACTTTATTTATGTTTCCCAATTCTATTCACTACTATAGTAAATTTGATTTGTTCTAGTTATTTCTTTCACAATTTTATCTTTATATAAGTATCTAATCTTCCACGATATGAATATGTTTTGAAATTGTGGAATTGTTTAATAAATTCTAGATCTACTCACTCGTGTAAAACAATTTCCTTAGTTCTCTCGCTCTTTACTGAACTTGAAGCAGAGTAGTTTACTACCAGTCTGGACGTATAGTTCCCTTATCTGTTAGGTAGTGTGTGTATTGTTCATATATGATTGCAATGTCAAGGAAATTCCACCTTGTCCATAACTACACCTCAAAATTTGAGTATGCCTACTTCGCTTTTTATGAAACGAAGTAGTTCATCTATGGATTTTACGCTAGTTGTATATAGGGGATATGCTCAATGTCAAATATATATGGGTCAACAGCTTCATGAGTAAGATGTCTGAATCTTATATCCCTGACGGATTATTGATGCTATCAACCCCTATTGACATTCAAATTTTTTTGAAGAGCATGGGAATTAATTTCATCCATATCTAGTACAATCTGAATATAATATTTCCATGCATCCAAAATTAATTTTTCTTAATAATTATAGGACCTACCTGCAAACTTTTAGAGTATCATTAGTTTTTATCAACCCCTACACTTGGGGTAATTTGTGTATAAGGAAAATGTTAATGGCATTACCATAAGTCGATATTACAGGTATGTCTCCAAACTTCATAAGTTCCCTTCACCCAACATGCAAGGACGTGTGCATAGAAATTAGTCATATATTTGTATATATGTGTTATATATATATATATATATATATATATATATATATATTGTTAGGTTGTTACTGATCATTACTATATTATTTCTAGTATTCACAACAGGCTTATTAACTATAAACATGAATATAACATTAAACAATAATTCTAGTCTAAACATAATTATAATGGACGTCACAATTTATAGGAATAAGAATGATTATCGAAGGAAACAATATTGTACAAAACATAATACATTTCTTACCATATGATGAATACAATAAAAAAAAATTGTATCCCACATAAAACATAAACCAGACATTCTAATTCTATCAATTGGATTCACTTCATGATACTGCCATAATTTAATATAATTCAATTTAGTAAAATAAATAAAATTCAAATTGATCCCTTCAAGTTATTGCCTAGGTTTTTCCATATAGGAGACCTTATTAAAATATGATTTTGTGATTAAATATGATTTTTTATAAATTAATAATTAATTTACTTTGTTGAGGGGCACTTTCCAACATAATATGATATAGATATTTTCATGTATTATTAAACACTATAGTGTCATGATACAAGTTTTGACTCCATCAAAAATAAAAATAAATAAATAAATAAATACAAAGAAAAAGAAGAAAATTAATAATTAGATTAGCTAGATCCATCTCAACTCCCAATCTACCATATCTCTTAACCACTTAATCAAATTCATATTATCGTACAATAATAAGGTTCTTCCAAACTCAACAAACCTCTTTTGAATTTTAACATTTGATCATAAAACTCTCAAAAATAAAAAGAATAATGAAAATTAAATATTTCTCAAATTGGATAATATTTCAATCAAATCGTCATGAACTCAATGGATTATGGGGTTAGTTTGATTGACCCTTGAAACTGAACTAAGATGAACTTAATAGAATTTCCAAGAAAGTGACCTAAGTTATATACAGATGTTCATGAACATATTGAGAACACATTGATAATTAAGCCACCCATGATGCCTAGAACCTATGGAGAAAATATCCTTGATCTTTTTATATGTAAAATTGAATCCTTTATCAATGTTTCTAACATTTTCGTTAACAAAATTAAGAATGACAAGGTTGAGGCTAACGATCCTCCAATAATCTTTGACATGGTTTCCCTTACTACAAAGATCCTTTTTGAGGAAGTAGTTCAAGTGATTTGAAGGATATGTAATCCTTGCACCTATGAAATTTTTGCAATTTAGATTTGAAATTCATAAACAAATATGTTGCCTATAAATTATATCCTGCTTCTCCCTAATTGTGAAAAATGTATTTTTAAATTTCTATGAACTCCCTCCCCTTAAAAATAAAGTGATGGTTGAATTTTTTTATGATATATTTTCTATTTGGTCACACTGCTATTATAATTTGATGAAATTTATAGAATACCTTAACAATCAATTTAGACAGATATGTTTGCAATAGAAGTTGAAGAAAAAATGACGTTTCAAATACAAAAAAACATTACCAAACATTTGAGTGAATCCTATTAAGGATGAATATTAAAACAAAATGAGAGTTGCATGCCCATTCCCATGACCTATAGGCACCAAAACTAGGAATTCTTAAAACCCATATTGACCATGAAAATTTAGAATATCTTTCTATATTTACAAAGTTTTCTAAAATAATGGTTTTAATGAACCCCTAGTATCAAAGGGATTTTCTAATACTACATAGAACAAAATAAACACCACCAATCCCATAACTATAAGTATCCTATGCTTTTCATTCATGGTATTTAAGCAACATTAAAACCTATAACTATAATACGGATTCTTAGAAATGAGAGGTGAGAAGTGTATAAGGTTCTACTTCATGTGGAATATCAAATGGGAGCAAGCCGTTGTTTCATAGGAGTGAGTATTAACCACCATGTTGTATACATAAAACATAATATTTCATGTAAATCAATATTATCTTATCATTCAAATAAAACGAAACACATCATCGAAATTGAGTATACTAATGTCATGGCCAACTTCAACCACAATTATAAGAAAATTTGGAGAGTAGAGGAAATTGTAATCCAGAAACATATTAGTGACATCAACCAAGACAATGCATGGGATGTTTATAAAATTTGGACTACCCACATTAATTTTTCTAACTAATTCTTTATATTAAATTTTCTTTTCAGGTTGATTTGATTTCATTTTTTTTAATATATTTCCCTTATTAACATATTCTATTTATTTATATTTTCTTTAGTTTCTTATGTATATTTTACTTATAATAAACATTGTTATCCATAGATATATGTATAATAATATTTACTAATATTCGTTTATATTTTAGTTTAAGGACTATGTATACCTATGTTAAAGTTTTATGTGTTTTTTTTTATTAATTAATTATCAGTATTTCTTTCATCTTTTTCACCTTTAAGTTGATTATATTATTCATATATACAGTGATAATATTTTATAAATATATAATTAAACAAAAAATATTGATGTGATATATATATATATATATATAGTTGATAATTATGACTTAAGATTCATTTTATTATATAATTCTAAATAATAATGATTCATATTTATATCCATTATATTGTAGAATTTCACATTTTAATTTAATGAAATAACTTATAAAAACTTAAATTTATAATAAGAATTTTTCTTTCACGTTAAAAACTATATGGAAAATGAATATCTATATTAATAAAATTTAAAATAAAATTTTTCGATATATAAAGATGTGAAATTTGTATTTATACAAATAGAATTATTATGAATAATATATATGTCTCTTATCTATCAATCTACTAAGTGAGAGTAACAAAATATATCAAGGTTCAAAAATTTCTGATGCCCGGGCTAACACTTTACTCACAATCTCCACTCTCTTGTGTATAAACTGCCTTCCAATTTCTAGCCCCAAATAATTTTTAATTTGGGAGAACTCAACAACTTAATGCGGAAGCTTATATTTTAATTACCCTATGGTTTAAACCCAAATACAAAAACTTTATAGGCGGAAGCCTATCCTTCTTCGACCCGAAGTTAACTATATGCTGAAGACCCCTTTTATAACTTATCGAATAAATATTCGATATTACACAACATGTATATGCGTACCCACTTTGAAAATAAATCCAAGGCTAAACCATATATTAGTAATGGTTCATAATTTATCAATTCAAATGCTAAACAACATCTCCATACATTCGCCCTCAATGAATAAATATCAATGTATTAACCCTTTTCATAAACTATATGCGTTCATTCAAATAATTCTTTTTGGTTATTAAATCTGGCCCGATTAACATTAAACCACAATATGTTTAGGCCCACATATCAAATATTTAATAAACTCTTTCCAGTGCAAAACACTGGGCCATACCTCGGATTATCAGCCTCGCAACTTTAATTGCGAACGCCGTTTGATCTTGCACAACCCGAATCCGACGGGATTTGCATTTTTTTCCGAACATAACCTTAGCATCCAAAAATGATGTGAAATGGGTTGTATTTCAAAACCACTCAAGCTACGTGTCACAAGGCAACGCATATCGTATTTTTTTCAACAAACAACTTTCCACTTTTATATTTTGCGAAATCGCCGATTTTGTGGTTTGAAACCACCGTCACTATTCATGCTCCCAGTTCCGGCTTCCAGCTTATTCAAGGTTCCGGTCTTCTACACCATCACTACATTCATATTCTCTTATGCCATAAATCTTCATCGATTTCCATTCCGCAATTCTCACACAGGATTATATTAATATCACTATAATTCTGGGAAAACCTCTCCACAAAAAGACTAATATTTCAACTTCCTCCACAATATAGTAACTCAGGAAGTTAAAGAGAATCAAACCTCCTTCAATAGTGAGTACATAAAAATCGACCTCCATATTTTATGTAGAGTATTATAACTATCCCCATTTCAGCTCGCTAATGAGTCAAACCATCACCATTCACCCTTAACACAGAACTAATTTATGCATTCTCATACAAAACTCAAAATGCTCTACACGCAGAGTTAAATCAAATGACACCCATATCCAATCAATTCATTTAATAACGCATCCAATCTTGATACATATAAATTGAGACATGTAATTAATTTATTTACTGGAATCGATCCTTCCAGTGATCGATTCACCTAATTTTGTAAGTCAATTTCAACTACACACAGTCTCACACACACATAAAAGTGACCCTGAATCCCTCTATATAAATAAGACTCAATTAATTACAAAAAATTATTTTCCCATGTGGCCTGATCCTCGATTTGATGGCCCTTCTATTCTCACACTCTTCCTCTGAACAGCTCTGAACTCTACACCCCTCTCCTACTCTATAGATGCTTACATTTATACAAGAGATGAATGAATCGATTCAACTTCTTTAATAGCTCAACGAAGACTCTTGAAATTCTCCAAAGTCCTTAAGTTAGACTCAATTCCCAAAATAACTGAACTGACTCTTCACCTTACTAACTAATCAACTTCCCTCATGTTCTCTAGTGGTTAGAGAACATTTACAATTCCTCACCATTTTTTTAAATATACTAATATTTACATGAAAATTTAAAAATATAAGACCCCCCTAGGTCTTATAAAAGTACAAAGTATTTCTAGAGCCTATTGCCCCTGCATCAGACTCCCAAGGTTCAAATTGATCATGATCTCCTGATCATGTGTCTTTAATCTTTGCCTCCTTGATCCCATACTTTGTTCTTCTACTGTCCAACAGCTGCACCATCCTTCAACTTCTCTTCTACAGGTCTCCATATTTTGTTCTGCATCTTACCTCCAGATATGCTTTCACAATCTTTTTGTGTCTTTCCTTTGTTGAAACTCTTATGCTTTCTTGCTGTTGTCTGCTGCTTCTGAGATGCCTTCATCATCAGTCTTCTGATTTTTTTAATTTCTCTGTCCAGTTTCTCCTCTATCTGGAAATTTCTTTGACCACTGCTGCTGTCTCCAAATTCTATTGCTGCCAATTCTACTGCTGTTACTACCTCCAAGAGTGTTGTTGTTGTAGCTATCATAGATGTTTCTTCAGCTACTGCTATGGCTAATGCTACCTCTTTTGCCAAAAATGTTGCTGCCTCTGTGGCTTCCTCATAAACTTCTTGTCCCTCTACAACATTATTTTGCTCATCATCTGGAATTTTACTATTAGAAAATAAATCATCATTTAATTTTCCACTTGCAGTAACATACTCATTTATTTTCCTTTGTATACTAGCAAACATAATCAAATTCTGCGAACTAGTATCTGCTCCTAGTTCTTTCACAACCTCAAGCAATTTCACTTTAGTGTCTGTAATTTCTTTCTCTTCTTCAAGTGTTCCCAGTAAACATTGCAGCCATCTCTTCTGTACTTGTTTCACATCTTCTGTATGTTATAATTTAGTTTCAGCATCTTTTTCTTCTTCTTGTGCAATCTTCGGCAATTTCCTTTCATCACCTTGATTGATTCTGACAATCAAATCAAGTTCTTCCAATTCTATCTTTTCACTTTCTATCAGAATAGAATTTTGATTCTTCATCGCTGTGTTAGGTTTTACAATCTGCCCCACAGTCTGATTTTGGCTATTTAGACAAGCCAATTCTTCTCTGTCACCAACAGTGACAAATTTCTGCATGACTGTTTCATCTTCTTTCTTTTGAAACAATCTTTCTTCTCTCAAGACAATTCCAAAGGATGAATTATCTTCTGCATCACCTGTAAACACAATCAAACTGTCAGATTCAAAACCACAAGACCCAATGGTCTCACTTGCTGATCTAGTCACCAAGTCTTCTCTTTGTAGTTCTCAGTCTCTTTCAGGACTCAAAAAATATCCATAATCTTCCTCCTCAGCTGCCAGAGTTATCTCCACTGTTCCAATCACCATATTAGAATGATGATCCTTCACTATGTTTTCAGCCAACATAGTTTCCTTCTTATTAACTTTCTTGACAACTTCCATTTGTTGTTCCTCTTTGCCTGCATGATTAACACATGAATCATTAGCATTAAAATTACAAGGTTTCAATACCTATTCCTCCTCTAAAAACACATCAGTATGTTGTTTATAAATTCCTTCTAAATCCTTTATCAGCACATCAGCATGCTGATTTGCATCCCTCATGAGACTGTCAGCTAGTCTCTCCTTCTCTCCATCATCTGCTTCATGAACACCATTCATGAAAACCTTCCTGCCTTGATTATTCAACAATTCATCCTGTGCATAGGTCCTCTTCTTCTCCAATTCTCTTCTTTGTAAGTCCAACCTTCTATACAACTAAACAAATTCAATTGGAGTAGATTTCGTGAACCTTACACAACCTTTTATGCCTCTGCTTGCTCTTGACCAATCATCTGTTGGTCCTTCTCTCTCTGCCTCAATATTATGCTGAATATCCTCATTAGACTCCTTTATCTTCATTTCCTCTTGAGATCTTGCTATCTCAGCATTGATCTCAATAGATTTCAGATTCAATTTCTCCTCCTCAACAAACATCAAATTTTGTTCATATCCCTATGATGTACCTGCAAACATACACAACTCTTTATTTTTCAAATCACAAGACTTTTCAGTCTTGGTTGCTTTCTCAAGAACTTCCCCCTGAATAGATCTACATGTGGAATCTTCAAATTCCATCCTTGACTCAAGAACTCTGAGTTCCTCTTCCTTTGTATAATTTGTCATCACCTCACAATGGTCAGACTCAAAAATACAAATATTTACCTCATCCAGTTGATCTGGACTTCTCCAATAACTCAGGAAATCCTCAATGATATCATCTTCAACAAGACAAGCTTCTTGGTGCCTTAAGTCTTCACCATGCATCACAAGATCTCTTGCAGATCTCCATTCTTCATTTGTACTCTGTTCTACTTCACAAGCAGAAAATTCTTTTCTCAACTCAGTTGTCTTGAGTTCCTATTTCAATAAGGCAATCTCCTTTTTCCTCGACTTCAACTATAATGGTTTCCAATTCACTCTCTTCTTCATGAGCCAAAAAACTCTCTGGCTTTCCTCTATCCTCTTTTCCATTTTATTAAGCTTTTCAGTGATCTTAGCTATCTCTCTCCAATATTCTGCATCAATGAGCTGTTTCCTTTTGCCATTTTCCTTGGCATCTTCTTTCTCTCTTCTGTTGTGGCCTCTCTCAGAACCCATTCAATCTCTAATATGACTATCAGTAGTCATATTTTTCTCCATCATGAGTTCTTCACTCACAAGCTGCACTAAGCCTCTGCAACAACAAGCTCTCTTGTTGCAACTTACCTCACCAATGCTTTCCTCTGGATCTAGGCTTTTGGCATGTATTGGTCCCCTATCTGCTAGAACCTTCTGAGCACTCTCTTCTGCTCTCTCTAGGCATCACTCTGCAACTTCTCAAGAACACATCTGTTTTCTTTCATCCAACCTCTTTTGGGAATTCTCTAGGTTCAGCCACACTTTCTTCTTCACCTTACAATCCTCTGCCGGTTCCTTTTATCACTGCTCTCAAAGCTGTGATTTGCTTTGGCTGAGATTTCTTCAATTGTCTGCAATCTGAATTCTGCAACCAATTCCTAAAACCAGAGTTAAACATTTCTCATCAACTCACCTCCTCTCGAGAACACTGTAATTGTCCTCCCTTTTCAACCTTTAGCTGAATATCAGGTTCACTGTCTTCACCATCAAAGCTTTGTCTGCACTTTCTGCAACCAAAATTCTTCAATCATAAATCTCAAATCAGATTTAAAATTAGTTTACCTACAAGATCTCTACATGATCTTGTCTTCCTCTCATTCTGTAAATCCTGTTCACTGTAATTCTATGTACTTTGTTGTATATCAGATCTTAGAATCTGATCTTCCTTCTTCTGTCATCACACATTCAGATTTAATTACAAAAAAAAAAGTCCTTTAATTCAAACAGAGCTATTCTAGCTCTGATACCACATGATGCCCAGGCTAACACTTTACTCACAATCTCCACTCTCTTGTGTATAAACTGCCTTCCAATTTCTAGCTGCAAATAATTTTTAATCTGGGAAAACTCAACTTAATGCAGAAGATTATATTTTAATTACCCTATGGTTTCAACCCAAATACAACAACTCTATAGGTGGAAGCCTATCCTTCTCCAACACGAAGTTAACTATATGCTTAAGACCCCTTTTATAACTTATCGAATAAATATTCGATATTACACAACATGTATATGCATACCCACTTTGCAAATAAATCCAAGGCTAAACCATATATCTGTAATGGTTCATATTTTATCAATTCGAATGCTAAACAACATCACCATACTTTCGCCCTTAATGAATAAATATCAATGTATTAACCCTTTTCGTAAACTATATGTGCTCATTCAAATAATTCTTTTTGGTTATTAACTCCGACCCCATTAACATTTAACCACAATATGTTCGGGCCCACATATCAAATATTTAATAAACTCTTGCCAGTGCAAAAAACTAGGCCATACCTCGACTTATCGCCCTCGCAACTTTAATTGCGACTGCCATTTGATCTTTCACAACCTGAATCTGATAGGATTGGCATTTTTTTCCGAACAGAACCTTAGCATCCAAAAATTATACGAAATGGATTGTATTTCAAAACCGCTCAAGCTACGTGTCACACGCCGATGCATATCACATTTTTTTTTCAACAAACAGCTTTCCACTTTTATATTTTGTGAAACCGCTGATTTTGTGGTTTGAAACCACCATCACTGTTCACGCTCCTAGCTCCGGCTGCTAGCTTATTCAAGGTTCCGGTCTTCTACACCATCACTGCATTCATATTCTGTTATGCCATAAATCTTCATCAATTTCCATTGCGCAATTCTCACACAAGATTATATTAATATCACTAGAATTCTGGGAAAACCTCTCCACACAGAGACTAATATTTTGACTTCCTCCACAATATAGTAACTCAGGAACTTAAAGGGAATTGAACCTCCTTCAACAGTGAGTACATAAAACTTGACCTCCACATTTTACAAGAGTGTTATAACTATCCCTATTTTAGCTCGCTAATGAGTCAAACCATCACCATTCACCCTTAACACAGAACTGATTTATGCATTCTCATACAAAACTCAAAATGCTCTACATGCAGAGTTAAATCAAATGACACCCATATGTAATCAATTCATTTCAGAATGCATCCAATCTTGATACATATAATTGAGACATGTAATTAATTGATTTACTAGAATCGATCCTTCCAGTGATCGATTCACCTCATTTTGTAAGTCAATTTCAACCACACAGTCTCACACACACATCAAAGAGACCCTGAATCCCTTTATATAAATAAGACTCAATTAATTACAAAAACATACTTTCCCTTGTGGCCTGATCTTTGATTTGACGGCCCTTCTATTCTCACACTCTGCCTCTGAACAGTTCTGAACTCTACACCCCTCTCCTACTCTACAGATGCTTACATTTATACAAGAGATGAATAAATCGATTCAGCTTCTTTAACAGTTCAATGAAGACTCTTGGAATTCTCCAAATTCCTTAAGTTAGACTCAATTCCCAAAATAACTGAATTGACTCTTCACCTTCCTAACTAATCAACTTCCCTCATCTTCTCTAGTGGTTAGAGAACATTTAAAATTCCTCACCATTTTATTCAAAATACTAATATTTACATGAAAATTTAAAAATATAAGACCCGCCTAGGTCTTATAAAAGTACAAAGTATTTCTAGAGCCTAATGCCCCTGCATCACTTTCTTGATATTTGCATTGAAAATGAAGTTTGTATTTTGAGAAATTTTATTCATCTCCACATTTGTTATATGTGGAATTAATATAGTTCTATTTTAATTAAAATTCATAATTTTATTATTATTCATACACTTATACTATTACATTTATAATTATTTTATTATATTTATTTTAGTTCTATTTTATTTTATTATATATATATATATATATATATATATATATATATATATTTAATGTATATGTGAATACTACTAGATATTAGGATCTCCAAAAAAGAATATGGTCTTTGTCAAAATCCCTACATCTAAAAGTAACAATTTTACTATAATCTTATAAATAGACATTTCCAAATTTGGAACACCTATTATACTTTTTAACTAAAAATCAAATCAAGCAAACATATAATAGATATAAATAAATCTATTTTTAGTAAGAGAAAATAAAATTAAAATTAAGTAGATGGTTTAGATAAAAATGTCAATTCCACATATCATAATGAATTTTACAAGAAAAATTAAATATTGGGCTTAGAGCTGTTAATTTATTATAATCTAGGCAATGCAACTGCAGTGAAGATAATAATCTAATTAAAACATAATAAAATAAAAACATATAAAGTAAAATAAATTATATCAATCAAAATATATTTTGTATTCTGATAGTCGTGGGTATATTTATTTTACTATTTTATAAAGATAAAATATTGTTGGTATTAGGGATAATTTACTTGATATGAAATTCCATTTAATAATCATGTTCCATTAAGTGGGAATGACTTTTATTATAATCTCTTAACTGAAAAATATTTTAGCTTTTCTCACTGTCAACAAATATGTAACCAAAATAAATCAATATACATTTGGATGTTGAAATAGTGTTATGTATAGATTAATTCAAGTTGATCTAGATTTTTCACACTAAATTCTATATTACATTGATAAACCAATTTGAAGAAAACATTTAATCATTTGAATTGAGTATGAAAATGACTCACAACTAAAACATACATAATATTTAGTTTTAAGTTCATAGCCCACAAATATAACATATATAATATTCAATTTTTACTTTATACATAAAATTTATATTTGGATCTAATCAAGTTGATGTATTAGAATGCGATATCAAAAAATGCATTAAAAATAAAAAGTTTAATTCATGTGTAATTTGATTTTAAAGTGATTATGAGAAAAAAAATAGAATATTTAGAGTGATTACTAAATTAACTAGAGTTGTTTAATTAATTAGAATTAGATTAAATTGATTAGATACGGCAACTTCATCACAAATTACATTTTTATATTAAAAGTATTGGTCATTCCCGTATTAAAATTCTTTATCATTATCGGTCATATACAACAATCTAATAAAAGGAAATTTATTCATCGCAACTGACCTTCGTCATTTCACACGATAAAGTTACTGCAACTGTTGTAGAAAAATTTACTCTTGTCATGAGTGTTAGGAAAAACTTCTTTAAGACCACCTATTATCCTACCTTAGGCTTTCAGTATTAGTTACTAAAGTTATTATGTTCCTCCTCCCTTAATTAATAATAATTCATGTATCTAACATAACTATTAAGGGTCTATCTGTAAAATATTACTTTGATTCACAATTAAATATAAAGTCTTTTTTCCTACAATAACAGATCTTGATTATTGTTCAATATATAAATTTTACTTACGTCATTTTCAATGACATGTAACCATTCTTATTTCTACGCCTTAATTCCAAGAGTTAAACCTAGGGCTCTCATACTATTCTTCCACACACCCCTCTATTATTGTCAACTACAATATTCTTTTTTTTTCGTTTAAAAGAGATAACAAAAATTACATGCTCATCAAATGGGTTTGCACTCATTGATTCATGTGCATGATGCATCAAGGTAATCCATCAGTTCTCGATGTTGCTATCCAAAACCCATGCCCCTAAACAACCTCCTCTCAGTCATTCGTTGGGTTACACTCTTACCTCAACCATGCTCACTTCCTCCTAAATTTTGCTTCTGTGTCACTGTTAGAAGTGCTACAGGTTTGTGCATTGGTTGAAATTTATTCTCTCACGGCTCATGGCATTTCTTTGGACACCCACTATTTAGTTATTACATCACAAGAAATTGTGTTTGAAATTGTACCAGCAATATATGCATCCCATGCATTCTGAAATTGACTCTTCTGAGGATATTTCACACATGCACGATAGTTATAATTCAATTGGGTTTTTGTGGTTATAATTCACTCCATTCATGTTCCGTTAATGTTTTGATGTTGAACCCTGTGGTATGTGTTTACAATTTTTGTAGGCAACGTAGAGCATGAAATATTCCAAGCCTTCAGGTTCTCGTAGAGCATGAAATTTCCCACTCCTTCAAGTTCTCTATTGTACAATTCCTCCATCATCTCTATTAGGTAATAAAATTTTCTCCCCCCTCTCATTATGTTATGTGTGCTTAGAATGTATAAATTTGCCTAATGTTAGTTCGCCGACAACCATTTAGAACTGTGTTTTGATTTTATTCTATTAGCACTTCCATAGACAGATAGAAAAGAGACCCCTCAACATTTTTGCATGTACAAATACGTCTTTGGTTTAACTTAATTGAAATTCCCCCTTATTTCTCTTGTCTAATTTGTGTCTAATACAAATATTTCTGTCTGATTTGTGTCTAATACAAATATTTTTGGTCCCATTTGTGTCTAATACATATATTTAGGGTTGGTGTTTTTCATGTACAAATACATATTTTCTTTAACTTAATTGAAATTTCCCCCTCTTACTCTTGTCCCATTTGTTTCTAATACATATATTTAGGGTTGGTGTTCCTTCCACAAGTATGGGGGACATGTTCACGCCTGTCACGTTTCTATTATTTTTCCATGACCAAAGGTTCTTCGGCTGACCAAACTCACATTGCTATAGGTTGGTTCAGTATTCCTATTGCAGTGATGGTTTTATGTAAAATTACCACACGAGACCAGTATCTAGATTGAATTTACAGTCATAAGGCTTATAATCAAGCCTTCTATGTATTTACCCACATCTCTGTCTTGAATTCCTTTCGAAGCATAATTTTATGGTCTCATGACCTGGTGTGATAACCTTGAGGGGTTTTGGGTGTACTTATCTAAATTTTATTTAAACATGATTTCTACCCTCTGACATACTCCCTGCTAATGAATTTATAGTTTTTCACTCTTCTCTCTAGGCTTGTTTTTTTTTTTCTAGAGATGATGACATTATAAGGCACAAAATATTACTCTAGCATTAATCCTATCTCTTTCTTCTCCTTTGGTTATGTAATCACTATTATCTATAATTCTACTTTAATTTCATGTACTGAGGATGTTCCTTCTATGCATAGATAAAGGGTGATTAAGTTTATTGTTATATTTCTGGGTTACCACACATTCGTTTCTTTCATAAAAAACATCTCGGGATATGTCATATAATGTACCAATAAAGGATCATTTTTTTATGTTTTTAATTTCATAATGATTGAATATATTTGTGTTTTGTTTCACTCATACTCATTTTATCTTCAACTGGTTGAATTTAGTTATTTGATTTTTTCTAATGACATGCATCATATTTTTGTAGTTCATTCTCTATTGTGGGAAACCCTTTGACACAACCATTTCTGTATAATTATGTACTTGATCAAAATATACATAAGATATTAAACATTGGACTTTAATTGTGTTTCCCAAATCTATTCACTACTATGGTAAATTTCATTTGTTCTAGTTATGCCTTTGGCAATGTCATATCTATATAAGTATCTAATCTTCGAGGATATGAATATTTTTTGATATTGTGGAATTGTTTAAAAAATTCCAAATCTACTCACCCATAAAATTTCCTTACTTCTCTCACTCTTTACGGAACTTGAAGTAGAGTAGTTTACTAACAATCTAGAAGTATAGTTCCCCTATATTTTCAGGTACTGTTTCTATTGTTCATATATGGTTGCAATGTCAAGGAAATTCCACCTTGTCCATAACTACAACTCAAAATTTGAGTATGACTACTACGCTCTTTATGAAACGAAGTAGTTCATCTATGGATTTTACGCTAGTTGTATACCGGGGATACGCTCAATGTGAAATATATACGGGTCAACAACTTCATGAGTAAGATATCTAAATATTATATCCCTGACACATTTCCACATAGCCGCTTATATGTTTGCTATCAACCCCTATTGACATTCGAAATTTATTGAAGATCATGGTAAATAATTTCATCCATCTCTAGCACAATTTGAATATAATATTTCCATGCATCCAGAATTACTTTTACTTAACAATTATAGAACTTTTCTACAAAATTTTAGAGTATCATTGGTTTTTATCAACCCCTACACTTGTGGTAATTTGTGCATAAGGAAAATGTTAATGGAATTATCGTAAGTCTAAACTTCATAAGTTCTCTTCAGCCAACGTGCAAGGACATGTGCATAGAAATTAGTCATATATTTGTATATATATGCTATATACACATTGTTAGGTTGTTACTGATCATTACTATATTATTTCTAGTATTCACAACAGGGTTATTAACTATAAACATGAATATAACATTAAACAACAATTATAGTCTAAACATAATTATAATGGATGAAACAATTTATAGGAATAAGAATGATTATAGCAGGAAACAAATTTATAATTATGTATAACAAGATTTATTGTTATAGGAATAATTATAGCACAAAAAATATTGTACAAAATAGAATACATTTCCTACCATATAATGAATACAATGAAAAAAACTAGTATCCCACATGAAACATAAACACATTTTAACTCTATCAATTGGATCCACTTCATGATACTACCATAACTTAATATAATTCTATTTAGTAAAATAAAATAAAATTGAAATTGATCCCTTCAAGTTCTTGGGTAGGTTTTTCCATAAAATCCCACCTTTCTCTTCTTGGTTGCTCTTATGCTTATCCAAGCTTCCCATCTTTCATCGCTTAATCTTATCTATAATATCTTCTAGAATTTTTATCATCAAAGAACTATCACAATATCGTTTATCGAAAATATATATATTTTTAATTTCTTTGGAAAAAATATCATTTCTAGGTGTCTTATTCCCAATTACATTGATCTTATTTATTTATTTATTTATTAATAAATATTGTGTTACATAGTTATTCCAACAGTCTTCATGGCTTTTGCACCATTCATTTTAAGAAGTAGATGTTATTGGGCTAGTTGATTGACTTAGGATTCACCAAGTTTTGCCTAGCTATTAACCAATATGCATCTCTCTTGAATTGGAGATTTCTTTTTTGAAAAGGTTCCTAGGTTTCCGACCATATGGGTTTTCCCAAGGTAAACTATTGTGTTTTTTGTGTGGTTGTCTCTTCACAATCTTTCTATAGATGGTTGATGTCATTTTCGTAATTGTTTAACAATGAGAATTATGGATAAAAATTTGGAAACAAGTAAATAATTAGATGTAATTGATCCATATAGAAGACCTTTAAAAAATGATTTTATGATCAACTATGATTTTTTATAAATTAATAATTAGTTTATTGCGTTGAGAGGTACTTTCCAACACAATATGGTAGAGATCTTTTCATGTATTATTAAACACTATAGTGTCATGTTACACATTTTGACTCTGTCAAAAATAAAATAAAAACTAAAAAATAAACAGAAAATTAATAATTAGATTAGCTAGATCCATCTCAACTCCCAATGTACCATGATCAAGAGATAAATATCTAAATATGCAAACATAATTAGAGTGAAAAGATATTTTAAATATTTATCATCTTCCTTTTCTATATATTATACAATAATAATATTCAAATAACTTTCCTATTTTTTGCATAATTTTCTGTCATCTTTATTTTACAACCTACAACCTAAGATAACCTCTTATTTTTAGTTAACATCACAACTTAACAGATAACTGCATTTTTTTATTTCTTATCAATGTAAAAATCCCAACACTGACATAGATTTTGAGTCATTTTAAAACTTTGCTAAAATCTAACCTATTCTTTTCATTTTCATTTTTAATTTCTTATCTATTTTAACATATCTATCATCCTCATCTTCTGGTTTACCTATCACTTCCCAATCATCATCAAAATCATGATGACCATTTTCTATATGGCCAATTAACTCAAAATTCGATATCACTGTATCCTTGAGTGAAGCCTCTTTTAAAAAGCTATCAGATTTGACATCCATAGATTCTTTGGTTCTAACTCTTTCATCATTCTTCATTGAGTTCTCTTTTGATTCTCTTGATTCTTTGAACTTAATGTCGGTGTCTGAATAATATTTTAAAGAGTTATCAACTCTGGCATCCATAGATTTTTGGGCACAATTTTTTCACCATTCTCATAATTCTCCCTTGATTTCCTTTTTGATTAACTTGATTCCTCAGATTTATTCTTTTGACCGTTCATAAATTTTTTTGCTAATTTACTTGTGCTTGAGGAGTCTATGTCCCGTGTACAGTTAATTAGATAAGTCAGAGCACATTCTATAAATGAGTGCACATTATTTTCCAAATTATGACCACGATATCTCAGTTAACATGCCAGATTGCAACATCTCATCATCGTAAGACTTGAAACAGCACAAAATGAATATAAATTGTGAATACGAGTCACCAAAAGAAAAGGAATTTAGAGTTACTTTAAAGCTTTACTGTAGTAATGACTGTTGCATGTTCCACCTCTTTAAAGTTTGCAAACTTCCCGTTATTGGACAGAGATGACATTTCCAAGTTCTTTGAACTTCGTGGGGCTTTACCCAAAATGTTGTTACCAAGGATGATTAGCGACCGAGTAAGTATGATTTTCAAAATGTTATCGTTATTATGGCTAGGGTGAGTATATTTTGTTTGAGCTCTCGGACAACTGAAAGGTGCATTATGGACAAAATTATTAATTCAATATTCTACGTCATCCTTCATTTATACAAAACAGACTACAAAACAGACTGACTTTATGTTGGCCAACATTAAAATGCCCTTGAGTTTTATTTATTATAAATCAAAATTAAAATATTTCCTACATTATTCCAAAATAAGTAGGAAGCAATAAAATGAAACTCGTCACATGTCCAAAATGAGACGTTATTCAAATTATGGGTAAGCCGAAAATGTTTTCAATAATTACGTGGTTTGGCTTATTAAATGGTTTGTTTTAATTTATTGTTGGGGATTTTAGGAGGTTTTAAATTTTATCAGATTTAAATACTTTCTTTGAGGTTTTAATTCCAGATCATACTGATATTTTTTTTTATCATTTTATATATATTTAAAAATCTGTAATGTTTATCAGATTTAAATATTTTCTTTGAGAAAGTGAAAAGTAAATTATATATATTATTATATTGAGAAAATATGAATTTATTAATGTTTTTTTTATTAATATTTAAAATTAATTAATAGTGATTTTTATTAATTAACTAAATTATAGTGTAGATATTTAGTTAAATTTATAGTGATTTGGAAATCAAATTTATTTGTTTGAGTCTAGTTTCAACTATAATTTTGGATATATATTAACCCAATATATTTTATTTGTATTTTATTTTATACACATATTCATTTTTAATATAATGAGTTATATCATTATATTACTTAATCAAATTTTTATTATCTTATAATAATAGGGTTCTCCCGAACCCAACAAACCTCAAAGGCCCAAGTCTTTGAACTTTAACATTTGATCATAAAGCTCTCAAAAATTAAAATATAATGACATTTTCATGTTTCTCAAATTGGATAAGATTTGACTCTAATTATCATGACCTCAACAGATTATGGGGTTAGTATGACTGACCCTTGAAATAATAGTTGGAGATAAAAAATTGAACGAAGACTCACTTGATAGAATTTCCAAGTGACCAATGTTATGTTATTTACAATTGTTCATGAATATATTGGGAAAAAATTGATAATAAAGCCACCCGTGATGCCTAGAATCTAAGGAGAAAACATCCTTAATATTTTTATATGTAAAACTGAATCCTTTATCAATGTTTCTACCACCTTTGTTAAAAAAATTAAGAATGACAAGGTTGAGGCTAATGATCCCCTAGTAATATTTGACCTGGTTTCCTATTTTCCAAAGATCCTTTTTGAGGAAGAAAGTGATTTGAAGGATATGTGACCCTTGCACCTCTAAACTTTTTGAAATTTAGATTCAAAATTCATGAAAAAATACGTGGCTTATAAAGGATATCCCCCTTGTCCCTAATTGTGACAAATATATTTATTAATTTCTATTAGATACTTCTCCTTCAAAATAAAATGATGGATGAATATTTTTATGATATATTTTCTATTTTATCACACTTCTATCATAATTTGATGAAATTTATATAATACCTTAACAATCAATTTAGATAGATATAATTTGCAATATAAGTTGAAGGAAAATTGATGTTTCAAATACAAAAAAAAATTACGGAACTTTTGGGCACATTCTATTAAGGATGAATATTAAAACAAAATGAGAGTTTCATGCCAATTCCCATGACCTATAGGCACTAAAACTAGGAATTCTTAAAACCCTAGCAACAAAGGTTTTTAGGATATTGATATGAACGTTAAGAATAGCTTTCCAAGTTTACAAGGTTTCCTAAAATAATGGTTTCATTGAACTAAGAGTATCAAAGGGGTTTTTTTTAATGCTACATAGAACAACATAAAGACCACCATACCAAAAAGCTATCCCATGTTTCTCCTACATGGTGTTCATTGGAGAACATATAACACTTCTAACATCATTAAACAATGGAATATTTAAGCCACATTTTAACCTATAACTATAATACAGATTCTTCTAAAGGAGAGGTGAGAAGTGTAGAAGGCTCTAGTTCATGTGGAAGATCACATGGCAGAAAGTAGTTGTTTCATAGGAGTGAGTATTAACCATAATGTTGTATACCTAAAACATAACATTTCATTTAACTCAATATTAGCTTATCATTCAAATAAAACTAACCACATGATCAGAATTGAGCATACTAATGTCATGGCCAACTTCAACCACAATTATAAAAAAAAATAGAGAGTAGAGGAAATTGTAATTCAAAAACATATTAGTGACATCAACCAAGACAATGAATGCGATATTTATAAAATTTGGACTACCCACCTTCATTTTTGTAAAGAATTCTTTATATTAAATTTTCTTTTAAAATTCATTTGATTTCACTTTATCTTTTAATATATTTCCCTTATTATAGTATTCTATTTATTTATATTTTATTTAGCTACTTATATATATTTTACTTATAATAAAATTGTGTATCCTTATTTATACGTATAACTATATTTACTAATATTTATTTATATTTTAGTTTAAAGACTATGTATACATATGTTATAATTTTATGTTATATTTTTTACTGTTTTGTATTATTTTTATTATTTAATAATTACTAATTATTTTCTCTCTTTCATTATTTAATAGAGTATCATTTGTTATTATCAACCTCTACACTTGGGGTAATTTGTGCATAAGGAAAATTTTAATGGCATTATCATAAGTCGATATTTCGGGTACCTCTAAAAACTTCATAAGTTCCCTTCACCTAACATGCAAGGACGTGTGCATAGACATTAGTCATATATTTGTATATATCTGTTATATATACATTGATAGGTTGTTACTTATCATTACTGTATTATTTCTAGTATTCACAACAGGGTTATTAACTATAAACATGAATATAACATTAAACAACAATTCTAGTCTAAACATAATTATAATGGACAAAACAATTTATAGGAATAAGAATGATTATCGCAGGAAACAAATTTGCAATTATGTATAACAAGATTTATTGTTATAGGAATAATTATAGCTCAAAAAATATTGTACAAAACAGAATACATTTCTTACCATATAATGAATACAATGAAAAAAACTAGCATTCCACATAAAACATAAACCATACCTTGTAACTCTATCAATTCGATCCACTTCATGATACTGCCATAATTCAGTATAATTGAATATAGTAAACTAAAATAAAATTGAAATTGATCCCTTCAAGTTCTTGCCTAGGTTTTTCCATAAAATCCCACCTTTCTCTCCTGGGGTGTTCTTATACTTATCCAAGCTTCCCATATTTTAAGTTTATCTATAATATCTTCTAGAATTCTTATCACCAAATAACTGTCACAATATCATTTATCAAAAAGATTTTTTTTTTTTAATTTCTTTCGCAAAAATATCATTTCTAGGTGTCTTTCCTTTCGTTTGGTTATGCAATCATTATTATCTATAATGCTACTTTCGTTTCATGTACTAAGGATGTGCCTTTTATGCATAGATAAAAGGTGATTAAGTTTACTGTTACATTTCTGGGTTACCACACATTCATTTCCTTCATAAAAAATATCCTGAGATATGTCTTCTAATGTACCATTTTAGGATCAATTTTTTCTGTTTTTAATTTCATGATGGTTGAATATATTTGTGTTTAGTTTCGCTTATACTCATTTTATCTTAAACTCGTTGAAATTTAGTTATTTTATTTTGTTTAATGACATGCATCATATTTTGGTAGTTCATTCTCTATTGTGGGCAAAACTTTGACACAACCATTTCTGTGTAATTATGTACTTGATCAAAATATAAATAAGATATTAAATAGTGGAATTTATTTATGTTTCCCAAATCTATTCACTACTATAGTAAATTTTATTTGTTCTAGTCATTTATTTGGCAATGTCATCTATATATAAGTATATAATCTTCCAAGATATGAATATTTTTTGATATTTTGGAATTGTTTAAAAAATTATAGATCTACTCACTCCTGTAAAAAAATTTCCTTAGTTCTCTTGTTGTTTACTGAACTTGAAGTAGAGTATTTTACTATCAATCTGGACATATAGTTCCCCTATATTGTCAGGTAGTGTGTGTATTGTTCATATATTATTGCAATGTCAAGGAAATTCCACCTTGTCAATAACTACACCTCAAAATTCGAGTATGGCTACTTCGTTTTTTATGAAACAAAGTAGTTCATCTACAGATTTTACGCTAGTTGTATACTGGGGATGCGCTCAATGTAAAATCTATACGGATCAACAACTTCATGAGTAAGATGTCTGAATCTTATATCCCTGACAGATTTCCACATAGCCGCTTATATGTTTTCTCTTAGCTCCAATTGACATTCAAAATTTATTGAATATCATGGGAATTAATTTCATCCATCTCTAGTACAATTTGAATATAATATTTCCATGCATCCAGAATTAATTTTACTTAACATTTACAGAACTTGCCTGCAAAATTTTAGAGTATCATTATTTTTTATCAACCCCTACACTTGGAGTACTTTGTGCACAAGGAAAATATTAACGACATTATCATAAGTCGATATTACAGGTACCTCTCCAAACTTCATAAGTTCCCTTCACCCAACATGCAAGGAAGTGTGCATATAAATTAGTCATATATCTGTATATATGTGTTATATATACATTTTTAGGTTGTTACTCATCATTAGTGTATTATTTCTAGTATTAACAATAGGGTTACTAACTATAAACATGAATATAACATTAAACAACAATTCTAGTCTAAACATAACTATAATGGATGAAACAATTTATAGGAATAAGAATGATTATAGCATGAAACAATATTTTACAAAACAGAATACATTTCTTACAATATAATGAATACAGTGAAAAAAACTAGTATCCCACATAAAACATAAAGCAGACATTCTAACTCTACAAATTGGATCCACTTCATGATACTCCCATAATTTATTATAATTCTATTTACTAACCTTTCTCTCCTTGAGTGCTCTTATGATTATCCAAGCTTCCCATATTTCATCTGTTAAGCTTATCTATAATATCTTCTAGAATTCTTATCATCAAATAACTATCACAATATCATTTATCAAAAATATTTTTTTTTAAATTTCTTTGGCAAAAATATAATTTCTAGGTGTCTTTCTTCTGGTATGGTTATGTAATCACTGTTACCTATTATGCTACTTTTGTTTCGTGTACTGAGGATGTTCCTTTTATGCATAGATAAAAGATGATTGAGTTTATTGTTACATTTCTGGGTTACGTCGCCTCCATTTCTTTCATAAAAAATATCCTAAGATATGTCTCCTAATGTACCAATTTAGGATCATTTTTTTCTGTTTTTAATTTCATGATGGTTGAATATATTTGTGTTTAGTTTCGATCATACTCATTCTTTGACCTCCGTGTGATGATTTTCATTGGCAGCAACTTAAAAAAAAAAAAAAAACTCAGCATTTTCTTCCAAAGTGGAGAAGTTACAGGTGTTCGATGCAGGCGTAGATGGGAATAAATGACACAAGTACAGTGTCAAAACCCCTACAAGGATGCGTTGGGCATATGCATAGGTTGTAAGAGTTTAAATTTTCCTTACCGCAACACATAGAAGCACGGTCCAGCATTGGGTGCGATGGTTCATATGGCAGCGTTTCGGCACTGCAGAGAAATACATATGGCATTGTTTGTTCCCTATCCTGACGTTTTTCACTATTGGCATTGTAATGGAATTTTATTTGCGTTGAGATTAGCGTAGTCAAGCAAACACGACTTGTCGATTTGAGCTATAGATATTGGTGTTCTATTTTTTATTTGCTTTGAGATTAGTACAGTCACAAAGCAATTACGCATTGTAGAATTGAGCTATCGATATCATTTATTTATCATTGTTTCAGGTTTTAAGCATAATATAATTGTTGTGTGGACCATGGGCTCAAAAAAAAAAGGGGAAACGTTTTGTTTTAAAACGGATTCCACATTTGATAATGCAACAACTTTTGATTCCATTTGTTATATGTTTTAACTGATATGGAAATTAGAATTACGCAACAGAATTGTAGAAGAGTCTGAGGTTTAGATACATTCATATTATGTTTTAAATTTATGAAATCATTCTTACGAGTTGTAACACCCCTAGTTTTATGTTTCTTTCAAAGTTAGACATTTGAATTTTAATCCAAAGGAGAGTGGACCCCAATGGATAAGTATTTGTGGATGTAATTATGTAATTTATTATGAAAATTAAATAAGGGGCAGCGTTTTGTTTTAAAATGGATTCCACATTTGATAATGCAACAAATTTTGATTCCATTTGTTATATGTTATCCAAAGTCAAATTATTAAATGAATTGCCATAATTATATTATTATCTCTCCAAAATTCAATTCGGGATATTAATGGGCGGAAATATATATTTGGTGACACTATGGGGAGTCATATATATGGATCAAATAAAGGGGATATAAAATTATGGTTTAGAAACATATTCTACTATTTGGGTTTTTATAACCATGATTTAAAAAGAGATGAAATGTCTGATTTAAGGTTGAGATGAACAAGCTTCTATTTCAAACACACCCGTTTCATCTTTTTTGTAGCTCATTGTACATCCAATGGTCATCGCTTTATCGTGCTCCAACAAGCACGACTCTTAATTTTTTGAAGGCACGCAAAATGGGCTGGTTGACTCTGCTACATATCGCCTCTATGTTTTATTGCACTTGTTCAAGAATTAATTCTCAGTGTTCAAAAGAGGTGCGATGCTTATTTCTTACCATTTACTAAACCACTCTCTAATGTATCAATGCGTCACACCTCCCATTTTACCTCCAACAAAAAAAAATTTCATTCAGCTATTTCAATGAATACTAGCAAGGGATTTTGCTTATTCCTTTACAAATGTGATCGGTTCAAGATCGATTTCGATTTATTTCCCATGTGTCAACTTTGTTCCACTATACATAATAAAATGGGTGTGAAACCTATATGCCATTTAAATAACTTGTCATCTTCATCACTATAATTACCATAGCAATGATATATATGTTTATAACAATTATAAACATATGTTATAGGTGTATAACAATTATAACAATTATAAACAATTATAAGGAATGGGTTATAACAATTATGTTTATTTATCCACTTCATAAGTCCCACCCTTGTTGTAATTGTTTGACATATTCGTAGACCATGGAGGGATGTAGATGGAATCGATTTGGTTTCACACATTTGCCACGATTTTAATTATACATATAACTATATGAAATTGCGTAGGCTTCTGTCTTTATGATTCCACGTACTTCAAGCTTTCACTGATGGATATCATGTAACTCATGATGGAATGGACTTGACCTATGGTTATATTTCGGCGTACATGATAATCAAGTCGATTTAATTGTTCACTCATCCTTGTTTCGACTTCAAACAAATTCCATTGATTTGACCTCCACGTAATATGAGCTTGGGGTCTGATGCATCGTATGGTTGAATGGAGACGGAGAATCAGTCTCCCACGTAAGCTCACAGATAGTGTTGGTTTCGTTTTGGTTTTGCCACGTAGGCAATAACAAGTCTCTGCCCATTTTTGTTTACGTGGATTCGTTCCACGACTATCCAGGTTCCTCCCGTCACCTTATCTTGTCGACTACGCTCCTTTTATAACCCCGCCAGCTCAATCGACATTTAATGGCATTACTCGTCAGGTTGGATTTTGAATGCAGGTTGTACCTGGCTTATTAATACCTCGATCCGTGGCTCCTTCCCTCCGATCTCGCCAGTTGGACGGCGTCGATTCATTATGACCTTAGGGTTTTTGTAAATCAATCTGAGTATAATTTCACATAAGACTCTGTTCAGGGTTCTTTTTGTTTTCTTCCTGCGCGTCGGTGTTATTCATGACAGAGCGATCTTTTTGATGCCCTAGCTCTACACCAAGCTCGGTTACCTCCTGGGCGTATCTCCAGACTATCCTGACGATTTAGGTATGAAACTTACTGTTAAATCATGGCTTCCTTCTACGGATTTAATGGTATGCTACTTTCGTTGAGCCCTTACAACGATTGTTGAATTTAGATGTGTCATACGCCGTAATTTTGTTCCAAGTGATTTGCATCCACCCAATTGTTACGATTTCGTCGCGTCTCATACATTTCTGTGTTAGTTTGCAGGGATTTGTTGGTTTGCCTCTCATGCGTTAGAGGGTGCATATTGAATTTATTCGTTGGCATTTTCGGATGCGAATTCTCTAGAGCTCGTTTTGACCGAACGTGCTTGTGTTTAGAAGTTATCCTCCATCTGAAACACATCAATGGTTTCTCGGGATTTATAACTCTAAAGATGGCGTGACGCTCTGGTTCATTCCCATCTTGACCTGTGTAGGTCGAGCTCATACTAATTGGGTAAGGCACTTTTCGTTGTTCGATTTTGAGCATCTATTTTCGTTATTTATTTACTGCTAAAAATTTTCCTATCTCCTGTGTACGCGTACAGGCTCTGGATTGGTTTCAACCTCTACTTCACCAGGTACTATCATTTTTCTCAGACCTCCTTTTTGTTTTAGCGCACTTTCGTCCTACTGAGCTCATTTAGTAGGGGATTTAACTTGGTCGTTGACTTGCGCAGGTAATGTAAGCCTTGCGTCTTGGTCTCTTACATTGCCACAGAGAGTAATGGTGGCCTTGACGTTAACGTTGGCTTCGTTTTTCCCCACTTGCAGGTCAGTATTCACCGAGCACTGGTTGAAGGGAATCCGTATAGCTCTGTAGTGCTCGTTAGACAGTTTAAAATTTTTATTTATTTGTTGTATAAATATGGAAAATTCCATTGTTAAGTCTCGACTTGAATATTTAATTATGTCTACTCCAGTGGCATTTCGAGACAGTCCTCAAGCCACAGGGTTTTATACTCATTTCGATTTGTGTATATGTATATATATATCTTGGTCAAAATGATAATCTCATCACTTTACATCGTTCAACTCCTGTTTTCGTTATGAACCTAGAGAAAATTAATGTATTCTTTTCTCGTCATATTTCTATTCGGTTTCATATATTCTTATTTCTTAGTTTTATTATGGTGTACCATACTAGTTTATTCTGTCTGTCCTTCTGGTATTTGTGAAGGCTTTCTGCCTGGTGTAAAACATTCTCATACTGTACTAGTGTATAGTTTACTAGTTGCAGTAGCTAAATCTCTTTTAATACTTCTTGGAAATAGTATAACATCTCACCATTTCTATTTTATACCCTTGTTATAAATTTTCACCTCATATTTGTCTAATTGATCTACAGGCAGTGTATAATTAGATATCTCTCTTTCTATGTTTACAAAAATATGTATGTATAATCTACTAGGTTACCTTCTTGACTTGGGTGCATATAATGGACTAGGGTACATATACTTCAATATAATATGCTGTGGTGCATATGCATGTTATTTATTTGCATAACTATCTTTTGTCTTTTCACTTTCTGTTCTCTAATATTAGAATGGTTCCAGAATATAACTATCAATGCATAATCTCTTGCAATTCAGTAGTTGTTTTCTTTTGCTAAAGTATTGGCTGCTTGCATGTAAAATAAATTTATCATTGAGCTTTTGGTTATATAGGAATTATGTGCTGACCATAGGGTCAACCGATACAGTCTCTACTTTCGTTCTTTAATATCCATTGAAATTTACAATTCCTCTTCTGCTATTTCCCAACTTAGTACTGACAACTCAGATTTCTCTCCCTCTTATATTTATACATATTAGAATCATGCTATGAAACAGAAGCAGATTAAAACCAATTTATAAATTTCTTCTGTGGAGAAATAAGTATCCTCAGATTTAAACCAACACTAGTTTAAAGATTCTGTTGGACTCTCTTCCATAGATTCTAGTTCTACAACTATGTAGAATGTCAAGGGTGTATTCCTTATGATTGACTCTATTAAATGTAGAACTTATATTCTAATATACAAATAAATTTTATATGTAGCCAATTCATACTATGTGAAGTAAATACACCAATAAATTTAAAGACATACCACTCATGCAATTGACCAACCTCCCAACCTTAGAGTCCTTCTGTCTCCCAGAACTCACCCCCGAGCTGAGATCTTCTCCTTGAAATAGATCAATCCCTAATCTGTACAAGAGCAGCGTATTTAAGCTATTGTTCCCTAAAGCATGTTTCTAATTCTGCGTCCAGAATCTCAGGATGCTTTTCTTCCTGTTTGCCTAGGCTTCCCAATTTAGGGATTCTTTAAAGCTATTTTATGCTTTTCCTCAACTTTTCCAGCTTTTTACCTCTTCCCAACTACTTTCCTCATCATTGGGGAAATTCAGATTTTTCCTCAAAAATCTAAATTTAAAACTTAATTTCTTTCAAGGATTTTTGAAAGATTGTGGGGAAATATTTGCCTCATCCATCCTCATGGATTTAGCAAGTGATCTCATAATATGATTTTGGTCAATCTGCACCACATTATTTTATTCATTTCCTCATTTAAATATTTAATTACATTCACAAAATAATTATCCTTTGGGGTCCACTCCCCTTAGGATTAAAGTTCAAATGTCTAACTTTGAAATTCAAACACATGAATTGGCGGTGTTACATATTCCCCCTTTGAAAATAAACACCGTCCTCGGTGTTATTATTCAACTACTAGAGTTCATTTTGCAAATAAAAATGGATATTTTCCCATAATTTCAACTTCTCTTTCCCAGGTATCTTCTTCAGCAGTAAAGTGCTCCCAATGCACCTTTACTCTTGCTACTGTTATGCTTCTCAATTCAATTTCTTCCCGCTCCAATATTTGAAGCGGTTCTGGCAGAAACTCCCCTTCTGGTTCCACCTGTACAACATTCCAATCAACTATGTGAGAAGCATCATGCACATATCTTTTTAACAATGAAACATGAAATATATCATGAACTCTGACATGGGGTGGTAAGCCCAGCTTGTAAGCCACTGGTCCCACCCTTTATAATACTTCAAAAGGACCACAATATCTAGGGGCCAGTTTTGCACAACTCCCAGCATAAAGGGTGCTCTTTTTGGGTTTAATACACAAATACACATGCTCCCCCACTTTAAATTCTCTGTGCACTCTTTTCTTATCAGCATAATTATTCTGGCGATCTTGTGTTGTCTTGATGTTTCTTTGTATCTGTTTGACAATTCTTTCCATCTCTTGTAAAGCATCTGGTCCCAACATTAGTTTATCTTCTGGCTGACTCCAGCTCAAAGGAGTACGACACTTCCTTCCATACAGTGCCTCAAACGGACTCATTTTGATGGAGGATTGGTAGTTGTTATTATAGGCAAATTCAGCTAAATGTAAGTAATCTTCCCACTTTGAGGGTCTATCCATCACATACATTCTCAGCATGTCCTCCAAAATTTGATTAGTTCTTTTCGTTTAACCATCGGTCCGAGGGTGGTAAGCAGTGCTAAAATTCAATTTAGTGCCCATACCTCCAAATAGCCCTTTCCAAAAGGCGGCTGTAAACTTAGCATCCCTATCAGAAACAATCACCTTCGGAACCCCATGGAGCCTTACTACCTCCTTCAGGAACACATTCTCTACTTGAGCTATCCCAAAGGTGGATTTCACTGGTATAAAGTGAGCAGCTTTAGTTAGAGTGTCTACTACTACCATTATAGAATCATGCTGGTATTTGGTTTTAGGTAACCCTGTTACAAAATCCATGGAAACTGTGTCCCATTTCCATTCTGCAATGGGTAAAGGGTTTAGAAGGCCGGCAGGATGCTGATGTTCAACTTTGACTAGTTGACATTCCATGCATCTAAATACTCTGCTACATCTCTCTTCATTCCTGGCCAGAACAACTTCTTTTTCAGGGTTGTTAACATTTTCTGATATCCTGGATGTCCTGCATATGGTTGTTTGTGGTACTCATCCAAAATTTCCCTTTTTAAGGACTCTACATTGGGAATATACAATCTGTTTTTATAACAGATCAACCCTTTTTGGTTTTGAGTGAAATTAGTTTTCTCCTTTTTCTGTAATTGCACCAGAAGTGTTTCATAAATTGGGTCTTGGTTTGCTGCCTTATTCACCAAATCTTCTACATCGATCTGAGCACTACTTCCAATATTATTGATATTCTGACAAGCATTTCTGCTCAATGCATCAGCAACTTTATTTTCTTTCCCTCTAATATGTTTTATATCGATATCAAATTCACTTAAAAAGGACAACCATCTGGCTTTTCTGGCATTCAAATCAGTTTGGGAAAAGAAATATTTGAGACTAATATGATCAGTCATCAATGTAAATTTTTTTCCAAGAAGATAGTGCCGCCACATTTTCAAAGCATGAATAACCGCTGCTAATTCTAAATCATAGGCACTATAATTCTATTCATGTACCTTCAGTTTCCTAGATTCATAGGCAATAACTGAATTTCCTGTAAAATAACTCCCCCCAATCCTTCTCTACAGGCATCCGTACATACCATAAATTCCTTATCAGGATCTGCAATCTTCAGTATAGGGGCGGTAGTAAGTTTCAGTTTTAATTGGTCAAAACTGTTTTGACATTTTTCGGTCCATTCAAAATTGACACCTTTCCTTTGTAAGGATGTGATGGGATGTGCTATGGCAGAAAACCTCTCTACAAATATGCGATAATAGCCTGCAATCCCCATGAATGATCTCACTGCTGAAACATCAGCTGGTACAAGCCATTCTTTTATAGCCTTTATCTTTTCAGGGTCAACAGCAAGGCCTTGTTCATAAATAATATGACCCAAGTATTGGATCTTGTCTTTTTAGAACTCACATTTGCTAAACTTGGCGTATAGCTGATTTTCCTTTAGAGTTTTCAATACTATCCTCAAGTGTTCTTTATGTTCCTCCTCACTTTTTGAGTAAACTAAGATATCATCTATGAACACAAGGAAAAATTTATCCAAGTACTTGTTTAACACACTGTTCATTAGGCACATGAATGTGGCAGGGGCATTTGTCAAACCAAAAGGTAGGACTACAAATTCGTAGTGACCATACCTGGTTCGAAAGGCTGTTTTGCTGATGTCTTCTTCCTTAATTCTAAGCTGGTGATAACCAGTTCTTAAGTCAATTTTCGAAAATACTGAAGCTCCTCTCACTTGATCAAAAAGATCATCAATTCTAGGCAAAGGATATCTATTTTTAATGGTCAACTTATTCAGTTGACGATAATCAATGCACATCCTGAAAGTTCCATCTTTCTTTTTCACGAACAGCACCGGTGCTCCCCAAGGAGACACACTCGGTCTGATATACCCTTTATCTAGCAGTTCTTGTAATTGCATTTTCAATTCCATAAGTTCAGGAGGACTCATTCGATAAGGCGCTCGGGAGACAGGTGTTGCTCCCGCCACTAGATCGATTGAGAAATCAATCTCTCTTTTGGGGGGAAGATGAGGGATTTCCTTTGGGAAAACTTCCTTGAATTCTCTTATTACTGGTACAACATCCAGTAATTCTTTTTCAGTTTTCTGTTCTGTTTCTTCCACATGCACTGCATAAACTTAGTGTCCTTTTCTAGCTGTTCTTTTTAATTGCAATGCTGAAATTTGTCTTACAGAAATAGGTTTTTGTTTCCCTTTGAGAATAAAAGGTTTCCCTTCCTCATCTACACAATGCAAAGTCTTATCCCAGTAGTTCATCAAGGCTTTCTTCTTTTCCAGCTAGTCCATTCCTATCAGTAGATCGTATGACCCTAAGGGCAGAATGTTCAAATTCACTTCTGTTTGAAACTCATTTAATTGGATTTCTGTTCTGGGCAGTCTATGTGTTACCTTTCTTTTAGTTCCAGTGGCCAGCTGTACCAACCATGACTGTTGAAATTTTTCAGTTTTTAAGTTACATTTTTCTACAATCTTTGGACTAATGTAACTCAAAGAAGCACCTGGATCAATCAGAAAAGTAACAAATAAGTCAGAAATCTTACCCTCCATTTCCACCATGGTTGCTTGATGTTCTGCTTGCCGATTTTCCAGGGCTGCACTGATAGTTGGTATATTTCTGGCTATATCATTTACTGTTGTCGCTTCTCGATCTCTCATGAGAATATGAATGTTTCGATGAGGGCAGTCCCTCAAAAGATGGGGTTCTCCACAGCCCCAACATTTCAAGGGCTCCTTCATTCTGACTGTCCCCTCCTTTTCACTGTCTCCATCTATTTGTTTTGAAGCCACTTGGGACTAAGAAATTTGACTTTCTTTGGGTTTATTAAACTTTTTCCGCTAATGATCTCTGCCAAAATTCTTCAAATAGGCTGGTTTCTGTTTCCTCCCTTTGAACTCATTCTTATTTACCCAACTTTTCCCTTGTTCATTTTTTCCTTTGAACTGTTGGTAACATGATCTGGCTTTTCTAACAGCCTCGTCCATTGTTTTTGGGTTGTCAAACTCAATTTTCTCTTTGTATACATCAGGCAAACAATTCAGGAACCTCTTTACTTTTGCCTTTTCTTCCCTTATGTAGGGTACATATCTCAGCAGATTTGTAAACTTAGTAACAAACTCATCAATAGTGAGCTGTCCCAGTCTAAGTTCATGGAATTCCTTTGCTTTTTCATTATAGTAACGTTCATTTAGGTAGCGGTTCTTGAACTTAACCTGGAAATATTCCGAGGTGACTGTCTTTTCATCAATGGCATGCACCATTTTCGCCTCCTCCCACCACAAGGTAGCCTTGCCTTGTAGCTGGTAAACAGCTAATCTGGCCTTCAGATTACTATCATATTCATAGACCTGAAAATACTTGATCATGTTCAATAACCAAGCTTCCACATCTTCCTCCTTCTCCCCATCATAGGAGGGAGGCTTTATTTTTCGGAATTCCCCCTGTAATTCCTTTTTCTGTTTGTATTGATGCCTTACTGCATCCTCATCTTCAGACTCATCAGTTTTCCTCTTTCCGGAACCTTCGCCTTCCTGGCTGTTCCGCGAAGTTAATTCCCTGATGAGCTTTTCCTGCTCCTCACTAGCTAATGACAATCTGTCATTCTGGCTTTTTATCTCAGCCAACTCTTGTTGCAATTCCCGCAACATAGCCATCATGGGCGCATTTGGATCTGGTGCATTATCCTCATCATGCAGATCAACATAAATTTCGCCACCTTCTTCCATTTCAGCACCACTGTACACACTCAACACAGAATAGTGAAAAATGAAAAAAATAAAAATATATATATTTTTTTTTCCACAGAATTAAATTTATACAGTGAATACACAGCAACAGTGAGCACAATGTCACCAGCCTAATTTTATAACATGGGCTCTGATACCATTTGTCACACCTCCCATTTTACCTCAAAAAAAAAAAAAAATCAGCTATTTTCGTGAATCCAAGCAAGGGATTATGCTTATTCCTTTGCAAATGTGATCGGTTCAAGATCGATTTCGATTTATTTCCCCTGTGTCAACTTTGTTTCACTATACATAATAAAATGGATTTGAAACCCATATGACATTTAAATAACTTGTAATATCCATCACTATAATTATCATAACAATGATATATATGTTTATAACAATTATAAACATATGTTATATGTTTATGACAATTATAACAATTATAAACAATTATAAGGAATGGGTTATAACAATTATATATGTTTATCCACTTCATAAGTCCCACCCTTGCTGTAATTGTTTGGCATATTCGTAGACCATGAAGGGACGTAGGTGGAATCGATCTGGTTTCACACATTTGCCACGATTTTAATTATACATATATCTATATGAAGTTTCGTAGGCTTCTGCCTTTATGATTCCACGTACTCCAAGTCTTCAATGATGGATAGCATATAAGTCATGATGGAACTGACTTGACCTGTGGTTATATTTCGGTTTACATGTTAATCAAGTCAATTTAATTGTTCACCCGTCCTTATTTTGAATTCAAACAAATTCCATTGACTTGGCCTCCACGTAATATGAGCTTGTTGTTTGATGCATCGTATGGTTGAATGGAGACGGAGAATCAGTCTTCCATGTAAGCTCACAGATATTTTTTGTTTCGTTTTGGTTTTGCCACATAGGCAGTATCAAGTCTCTGCCCCTTTGTGGTTACGTGGATTCGTTCCATGACAATCCAGGTTCCTCCCGTCACCTTACCTTGTCGACTACGCTCATTCTATAATATCGCCAGCTCAAATCTACATTTAATGGCATTACTTGTTGAGTTGGATATTGAATGCAGGTTGTACCTGGCTTATTAATACCTCGATCCGTGGCTCTTTCCCTCAGATCTCGCCAGTTGGACGGCGTCGATTCCTTGTGACTTTAGGGTTTTTGTAAATCAATCCGAGTATAATTTCACATAAGGCTTTGTTCAGAGTTCTTTTTGCTTTCTTTCTGTGCGTCGGTAATACTCATGACAGAGCGATCCTTTTTTGATGCCCTAGCTCTACACCGAGCTCGGTTACCTCCTGGGCGTATCTCCAGACTATCATGATGGTTCAGGTATGAAATTATTATACCCGCTCGGTCCTTACTGTTAAATCATGGCCTCCTTCTGCCGATTTATTTTTTTTCGCTCCTTTCGTTGAGCCCTTACGGCGATGGTTGAATTTAGATGCCGTTATTTTGTTCTAGGTGATTTGCATCCACCCTATTGTTACGATTTCATCGCGTCTCATATATTTCTGTGTTAGTTTGAAGAGATTTGTTGGTTTGCCTCTCATGCATTAGAGGGTGCGTGTTGAATTCATTCGTTGGCATTTTCTTATGCGAATGCTCCAGGACTCGTTCTGACCGAACTCTCTTGTGTTCAGAAGTTATCCTCCATCTGAAACGCATCAATGGTTTCTCGGAGCTTATTACTCTGAAGATGGCACGACGCTCTGGTTCTTTCCCATCTTGACTAGTGTAGGTCGAGCTCATACTAATTGGGTAAGGCAAATTTCATTGTTCGATTTTGAGCATCCATTTTCGTTATTTATTTACTGCTAACGATTTTTCTATCTCTTGTGTACGTGTACATGCTCTGGATGGGTTTCAACCTCTACTTCACCAAGTACTATCATTTTCTCAGACCTTCTTTTTGTTTTAGCGCACTTTCGTCCTACTGAGCTCGTTTAGTAGGGGATTTAACTTGGGTCGTTGACTTGCGCAGGTAATGTAAGCCTTGCGTCTTGGTCTCTTACATTGCCACAAAGAGTAATGGCGGCCTTTACGTTAACGTTGGCTTCGTTTTTCCCCACTTGCAGGTCGTTATTCACCGAGCATTGGTTGAAGGGAATCCGTATAGCTTTGTAGTGCTCGTTAGACAATTTAATTTTTTTTTTATTTTTTATGAGTTGTATAAATCTGGAAAATCCCATTGTTAAGTCTCGTCTTGAATGTTTAATTATGTCTACTCCAGTGGCATTTCGAGACAGTCCTCAAGCCACAAGGTTTTATACTCGTTTCGATTTTTGTATATGTATATGTATATCTTGGTCAAAATGATAATCTCATCACTTTGCATCGTTCAGCTCCTGTTTTCGTTATGAACCTCGAGAAAATTAATGTATTCTTTTCTCTTCATATTTCAATTCGGTTGCATATATTCTTATTCCTCAGTTTTATTATGGTGTTCAATAATGGTTTATTCTGTCTGTCCTTCTTGTATTTGTGAAGGCTTTCTGCCTGGTGTAAAACATTCTCATACTGTACTAGTGTATAGTTTTACTAGTTGCAGTAGCTAAATCTCTTTTAATACTTCTTGGAAATAGTATAACATCTAACCATTTCTATTTTATAACCTTGTTATAAATTTTCACCTCATATTTGTCTAATTGATCTACAGGCAGTGTATAATTATATATCTCTCTTTCTATGTTTACAAACATATGTATGTATAATCTACCAGGTTACCTCCTTAACTTGGGTGCATATAATGGACTAGGGTACATATACTTCAATATACTATGCTGTGGTGCATATGCATGTTGTTTATTTGCATAACTATCTTTTGTCTTTTCACTTTCTGTTCTCTAATATTAGAATGGTTCCAGAATATAACTATCAATGCATAATCTCTTGCAATTCAGTAGTTGTTTTCTTTTGCTAAAGTATTGGCTGCTTGCATGTAAAATAAATTTATCATTGAGCTTTTGGTTATATAGGAATTATGTGCTGACCATAGGGTCAACCGATACAGTCTCTACTTTCGTTCTTTAATATCCATTGAAATTTACAATTCCTCTTCTGCTATTTCCCAACTTAGTACTGACAACTCAGATTTCTCTCCCTCTTATATTTATACATATTAGAATCATGCTATGAAACAGAAGCAGATTAAAACCAATTTATAAATTTCTTCTGTGGAGAAATAAGTATCCTCAGATTTAAACCAACACTAGTTTAAAGATTCTGTTGGACTCTCTTCCATAGATTCTAGTTCTACAACTATGTAGAATGTCAAGGGTGTATTCCTTATGATTGACTCTATTAAATGTAGAACTTATATTCTAATATACAAATAAATTTTATATGTAGCCAATTCATACTATGTGAAGTAAATACACCAATAAATTTAAAGACATACCACTCATGCAATTGACCAACCTCCCAACCTTAGAGTTCTTCTGTCTCCC
>JAXQQM020085500.1:0-28236 GCA_034641835.2 Pinus albicaulis
GCGTACGATGAGGCATCAACTACTCTCCTAGAGGCCTTGCAATTAGATCCAAACCTTGCATGCATGATCAGTCTACTATGCTATCACTTGTTGCTCCTTTTTGTTCCAAATCGATTTTCTTCTATATTTAACAATATCACTCTTACTCTTTTTGCTTGTACCATGATGTAAAACTACCTACTACTGCGAGTTTTAATAACATGTAAATCCTTTTTACCATTACATTACTTCAATACAAGTCAATGATGCCTTCGCAAAGATCTATACGATGCACAAGAGATCTATGGTCTACTATATTGTATACTATCTACTTTCATCATATCAATTATGCCTACATATCTAAATCTCACAAATTATTTCCTTTATACCCTCTCATTTTATACGATTATAAATCGATTCACAAGCGAAGCTATTGTTTATTTTCAAATAGTTTGGTTTTAATTTAAATTACATTCATGCAAATTTGAGTCAATTACTTAGATACTATTATTAAGACATAATGATTTAAGATAATAACCACAAAGTTATAAATTTAAAGTCATGGAGATGAAATTACCTACCTTCTTTCCTCCTTCAAGTTGAGCAAACAACATATTTAATTTTCATACTTTTAAATCTAAAAATTCATGTAATCAATCAATGGCAGATTTTACCCCTCATAAATTAACATTCATCATGTTCCCTAACATGTACCACAAAATGATTCATGTCTCCTCCTTTCGGCGTTCCCTTGCACCCCAGGTCTGGTCTAGTATATATTATGCTTATAATTACTCCCATAGGCTTAATTAGCTCACTTGAAAATTTAAATCACTTTTCTTAGCGAAGCAACACATTTGACATCTATATAATAAATTTAAGGTTTACACGTGTAATATCTGTACGCTCCATTTCCACGTTCATCCACATGTGTTCTCCTTTACGCGAATGGTCACCCGTTCGAACCTTGTGACATGTACGTCTATCTATGGTTTGTCATCGCCACTGCCCAAGCACCAGGCTCCACGGATTGCTGCATTCCATATTACTTTTACTTCCAATGTTGGTTAATCTTAAAAAATGCGGGTGCTTGATGGAGAGAGAACGCCTGTTCCTATTTCTTTGGTTTTAACGAGATCTTGTATAACCATACAGCCTCATGTCACCCTCCTCTTCCATGGGACCATATTTGTCAAGTATACTTGACCCATTGGGCCTTTTGATTATAATATTCATTTATATTAGGCAGAAGTTGAAACGATTTTAGGCAAGCAACATCGTAAAAAAATCTGCCCAAAATAAAGTGTTTTTATGCAACGCAATGGTATTTTTTTTTAATTTTTATTTCTTTTTTTCAGAAAGAAAAAAACGCTGAATATATTGAAAATATATACAGTACATATTCAAATAATCTCAGCCGTGTAGAAACACAGCGAGAAATCAACCATCATTTGCCCCAAGAAATTATGCTCCTAACTTGAGCAAGATCAAATGAATGGGCACCCTCATGAGCAGGTCAAGATCCGACCTGATTACAAATAAAATCATATATGGAAAACAAGGATATTTAAGGAAAATAATAGAAAAGGTTCAAAAACATTCCAGATGCCTGTTACATATCCAAAAGGGAGATTTGACTCGAAAGACATCAGATATGATTAAATGAGGAAAATGGGGACACCCTTGGGCCTGCAAATTATAAATGATGAAAGATGATGCCAACTCGATCCAGAAAATAATCAAAACTTGATGATAGTTCTGCTGAATAGCTGTGAAACATCATATGAGCTACCATTATAAGATGTGAGCACGCTCGCTTGTGAGATATAGTCACGCTCGCCTGCCGTAGAAAAACGCTCGCCTGCCGCTACTTGCACGCCTGAGAAGATAAATACATAGATTTAAAAGCACCAGCAGAGATAATGACCTGAAATATGTACAAAATGGCTGAAGAAAGGATGCAAAGAACACTGGCCAAAAGTATATGACTCGCTCGCCTGATGAAGACAGATCCAAAATCCAAATAAAAAGACTGTGGCGAGTACCATTAGATGTGAACAAAAATAATGAGAAGCACCCCTAAGCCTCCGCATGCAAAATGTAAACAGAGAAAACGATATAGGAATTAAGGAAGAGAGATGTCCCGCATGCCCGACTGAAGACCGTTTTGAAAGTGAACAACCCTCAAAAAACCAAAATCCTCCAGCAGCCCCTTCTTGGAGAGTCGATCGGCTCTAGTATTGACCTCGCGATAAATGTGATGGATGGGAGGACAGTCCAACCGATTCCAAAGCGTTCTGGTTCTATCCATCCACCCTTGAAGATTTGGAGAATCCATATGAGCCACATTTGATAACCAATCAGTCACCAACTTAGAATCCCCATAGATACCAGCCACATGAATCTGGAGGTCATAAGCAATGAAAAGCCCACTCCACAACGCCATAATTTCAGCCTTATTATTAGAGCCTGGACCACCATTCCAATGAATATGGAAACGTTCATGTTCAGAGATTTTAATCCATGCCCCGCAACCTGTTGTGTTATTCGCAGCAGCACCATCAAAGAAAACAGCAGGAATGGAAATGTCATGTGGTCTTAGACGATGAGAGCTATCAGAGACAATAGGCGGATTTGTAGGGATATCATCCATCCATGATTTAATGGCGAGAAAAATTTTATGAGTTTGAATGGGAATCTGGTCAAAAATCCGCCTGTTCCTAGCTAACCAAATCTCCCATATAAAGAAGAATGGCAGCGATCGAAAAGGGCTGTGTAGCTTGTCCCATACTATAGCAGTGGACATAAAGTCCACAGGCCGCCATGACGGATCCGGAAAGAAGTAACTAAATAAATTCCATATGAGAATAACAGAAGGACATGTAAAGAAGATGTGAGAGATTGACTCTTCTTCAGCTAAGCAGAAAACACACTAGCCAGGACCATGATGACCTCTCTTCCTTAAATTGTCCCACGTGAGGATACGATTCTTCCAAGAGAGCCATCCGAAAATAATGATTTTAATTGGAATTTTCCTCTTCCAGAAGACTCGGAAAGAGCAAGGAGTCTGCAAAACATGAACAGAAGCAATAAAAGTCTGATAGACATCTTTCACAATAAGGGAGCTATTTTCCATCGGGCCACCCCAAACAATTTTATCCCCTCCCGTAGCATAACATAGTCCTGCACGACGAAGAGAGTCCCGAAAGCTATTCCACTCGTCTATCATAGCACCATCCAGTCCAAGTTGACCCGCTGACTTGAAGATAGGCGCAGAAAGTGACCAACAAAGGATAATCTGAGAGAGGAAATGAATTCCACGGAAAGCAAGAGCATGGATAAGATTCTGAGATGGGCCACAATCAGGATCTAGCTGAAGTAGGGTATTCGTGCCAATGGGGATGAGGCTACCATCCCTAAAATTCCACCTGAGACGAGGAGCAATAAGGGGGATTATCTTCCTAAAACTGCGCCATATACATGATATGAAGCGTGGAAAGGATAGAGAATTGCAGCTGATAAATTGTAAAGCGTTGTCCTGAATGTACTTGACTTTAATAATATCATTCCACAGGCCCGGAAAAGTAATGGCTCTCCAGAAGGATTTCATAACAGAGCACAATTGAAAAGCCGTGAATCAAGAATACCCCAACCATCCAAGCCCTTGGGTCTGCAAATATCACTCATACTGCAGAGATGATATTTCTGTTCAAGATTGGCACCTCCCCATAGAAAGTTAGAAATAATACCATTTATCCTGGAAATAATACCTGCAGGGATGAAGAGAAGATGTGCCCATAAGACCATCATCTGGGATAGAACTGATTGAATAAGAATATACCTGCCACCCATCGATAACCATTGATGATTCCATCGTTGAATTCTATCCCGCAACCTATCAAGAATCCAAGACCAATTTCTGTTCTTGTAACCACAAGGCTTAATAAAGAACCCCAGATATTTGAATCCATTTGAAATGTGACGCGTGGAAATTCCCATGAAATCTGCTATGAAAGTGATCTCCTGTACATCACCAAAATCATATAGAAGAAAGGACTTACCGCAATTGATGCTGAGGCCGGTAGCACTTTTGAAGCGTAAGAACATCAAGTGGATGAAGAACCAGTGGTTCCGTCGTAAATAGCCAAAAAGCAGCAAGTCATCCACAAATAGTGAATGAGAAGTAGAGACAGAGTTCGAGAAAGCAAAGCCCTGAATATAACCTCGATGTTCAGCAAAGTGCATGAGTCTACTAAAACCGTCCATCACCAGAAGAAAAATAAGCGGAGAAAGGGCGCACCCCTGTCTCAGCCCCCGACCAGCTTTGAAGAACCGTGAAGGAAAACCATTGATGATAACCGCATATCGAACATTAGAGACACAGGACAAAATCCATCTCATGATCCGAATCGGTAAGCCAACCTTAAGCAACAGCAACCGGATAAAAGCCCAGTCCACCGAGTCATAAGCTTTGAACAAGTCTATCTTCATAATCAGCGCTTCTTTTTTATCAACGTGGATAGAGTGAGCAACCTCCTGGGCGATTGCAATCGCATCATGAATGGACCGACCGCTCAAAAACCCATATTGCTCTCTTGAAATATTGGAAGACAAAACTGACTTGATGCGCTCGGCAATAATTTTTGAGGAGAGCTTGTACAACAAATTGCATAAGGCAATGGGCCGAAAATCCGTGAAAGTCTGTGGGTCCGAGACTTTGGGGATGAGGGCGATAAAGGATGAATTAAGATTTGCAGGCATGAAGCCCCTACATCGGAACATCTCAAGCATCTCAACGATCTCATCACCCATGAGATCAAAAAAGTGGACAAAGAATTCAGAGGGCCAGCCATCTGGGCCCGGACACTTATCATGCTTAAAAGACTTCAGGACCTTGAAGGCTTCATCCCTAGATATAGCTCTATCAAGAAACGCGATGTCATCCTCTGCGAAAAAACTGGGAAATTGTTCAAGTACCCATGCCTGATTCGAAACATCAATAGCCGGATCAGGAGAGAAAAACTTAGAGAAGTATGAGAAAGCCTCATCCTGTATATCTGGCGTGGAGAAAGCAAAATCACCATCCTCCTTCCTTATGCGCCATATGGCATTTTGATTGCGTCTGGCATTGGCCGATTTGTGAAAATATTTGGTATTTAAATCGCCCTCCTTTAGCCATAGCATTCTGCTTTTCAAACGCCAAGAGACCTCTTCAATACGAAGGATCTCACGTTTCCTTAAGCCAAGATCTTGCAGTAGCCGTAAAGAGGCCTCATCTGGACAGTGATCAACAAAAGAAGAAAATAAATCATCCATTTTAGATGAAATATCGAGCAGCTCCTTTCTAAGGTCCGATTTCTTCTGTATCTCCCATGCCTTTGTAGCTTTTTTGACAGACTGAATCTTGAAATGAAACCGGTCCCATCCCGTGAGGCCGTCAACATCAATACAATGTAGCCATATCCTATGAACCAGCTTGGAGTAATTCGGATCATCGAGCCAGACCCGATTGAATTTGAAAGGACGACCACGTACCACAAAGTCAGATTTCCATGAGAGCCTTATGGGCATATGATCAGAAATATTTGAAATAATCACCTCAGAACGAATCTGACACCATCGGTCAACAATATCGACATGAACCATAGCCCTGTCCAGTCTTTTGGCTATGAACTGGTCACCAGCTCGCTTATTAGACCATGTCGTCTTTAGAGGGATAAGACAAATGTCAGTCAAATTAAAACCATATAACAAGTCACATAAAAATGGAGATATCGAATCAAGCCTAGCATTTGAACCCCATACTTCATCTGAGCGCAAGGTAGAATTAAAGTCACCCATCAGAATTAGATTGCGAAGAGCGAGAATGCCAGATGCCGCCATACGTTGCCAGAAGGACAGCCTGTTGCGGTAGGGAGCATATAAATTTATAATATAAACGACCTCCTTATAACCCCTAATATAACCAACCAACAGAATTCCCCCGAAGAACTTGAAGGCCTTAAAAGAGGCCAGCACTGGATTCCATACAGCAATAAGACCACCAGAATGGCCAACAGCATCCACCACAGTCGCTTTCCATCCTGATTTAACACTGAGAAACAATTTGATAGCCCTGTCCCTTGCACATAAAGTCTCTTGAGCAAGAAAAATAATAGGATCCCCCGAATGCAGAATCTCACGAAGGAGCTTTGGGGGCATCGCCCAACCCCCGAATGTTCATAGAGATGATGTGATTCATCGAGACTCAGGTTCCGGGTTGCGTGCTCTAAGCGCCCGAGAGTTATCCAAAGGACCATCAGAAATCGATATAGGAATCTCAGTAAGGTTATCTTCATTTTCAGTGAAGAGCGAGATGGCTCTAAATTTTCCTTTGGAGAGTTTACTATTACCTTTTGGCAGGGCCCTATCAGAAGAGTTTTTGTGATCAGAGGATGGCGGTCTGTCGAAGACAGTGAGGGCGGCTATGTCTATGTTAGGGTTCGCCAAAATAGCTTCAAGGTCAGAATCTATGGTATTCTTGGGAGAGTCCTGTATATTAATGGGGTCAGTCGTAGCGGGCGGAATATCTAGTATAGTATGGGGACTAGAGGAAGAACAAGGAAGGGAATTGGAAGACTCACCAACCTGGAAATTCGAAGAAGGGAACAGTGGAGGGGGATTGGAAGACTCACCAATCTGGAAATTCGATGAAGGGAACAGTGGAGGGTCGCCCAAAGACGGTAACTGGGAAGCAGTACTAATGCCTCTAACAAAATCATCTACATAAGAATATGTAGGAGCAACAGGACCAGCATCATCTTTGTAGTTTACGGTTGCAGATGGTACATTGGCGTGAGGGGGATTATCAACCGGATGCGAAGAATCAACCGGCGATAGGGCATCAGATACAGGAGAAAGATTTGATTCAGGGGTCAGAACGCGGTGATTATGAAACACCCCGTCCGAATGATCCTGAACTGTGTAAAAACCATCATCATCAGTAACATGGGTACAAGGATTACCTGAACAGCCGTCCAAACCGAGCTCGGTACTTTGAAGCTTTTTCTTGTCAACATGCCTGGCCTGTGAAACAGCGTCCGCGCGTTGCATGCGAAAGCGATAGGGACAATTCTCCCTGAGGTGGCCAGTACGATGGCAAATAAGACATCGAAAGGGAATACCCCAGTAATCAATGCGTTGGCGATGCTTCCTATTTCCCCATACCAAGTCGATGTCACCGGGCAGACCACCATTATACTCAAGCTCAACAAGAATCCAAGCTATACGTTTGTCACAGGCCCCAATGATACTTGGATCAATGTATTTTGTGATGCCAACGGAGTTGCCAATCGCTTGAAGCACCTTCATGGTCCAAAATTCCAGGGGGAGACCTGGCAATTTCATCCATATGATGCGGTTGCGAGGAGCTTCAATCACCGGGTTGAAGCCAACATACCATGGAATGAGCTGCATAAAACTACGACCTCTAACCCATGTGCGACAGGTGATCTTATGGACATCCTTGGCGTCAATGAAATGAACACTGAACCAACCACTTATGAGAATACTAACAATAGGAGTGTATCCTAATATCGATTTCCAATTTTTTTTAATCCATGAAGCCGTATCGAATTCACAGTTTTCTGGGAACAGCCATCTACCTATCACCTCCCTCTTCTGTAGGCTCGTCACCCTCTTGCAGAGATCGTCGAAATCTAACTTGACCTCTTTAATTTCCATATTGTGTTTATAGCAGGATTTTCGCCTTCTGCGCCGTCCACCACGCTTCAGAAAAGATCCACCTATCGGAAAATTCTGAACAGAGCCAGTACCTTGAAGAGCTTGCTTGATAATATTCTCATCAACCTCGTCACGCTGTGAAATCTCAGCAAGCGTTTGAGGGAGAGGAATGAGTCCATCAAAACCAATTGAATCTGCCATAAATGTAATATCAGACATACGACCTCAATAGTCCGGCTACATTCATGCATGAAAGGTGGCGGGAACTAGAGAAGATCATAGACAGCTGGCTGGGACATGATCAAATCGGAAAGATCATGCATCATCGGTCGGAACATCAGAGATATAATAATAATCAGGCACCGCCGGTACCATAGGATCAAGCATAAAGATTACTTGTACCTATGATAATGCCTTTGGAATGCAGGATGACATTAAGAAAACCCAGAGAAATGATAGAGTTGATGTCAGCCGGATCATCAAAGATCATAACCAGCATGTATAGTCAGGATATGCGTCAGAATTTTAAGATAAGATGGTCAGGAGTGATCTCGAGAAAAGAAGTTGACAGGGTGGTGATTTTAATACCCGCCTCCGAAAAAACATTCTTTTGACATTCCAAGAAAGCATATAGCTTCACGTCGTCAAGGAAAAAGATTTTAAATTAAAAACAAGTACTGATCACTTCAGAGAAGGCAGAAACCCTCCATAATGATCCCCCCAATTCAAAAGAGGCAGGTGAGAGATCACGTCTAGGACAGGAGTTAGGTTAGAAAAGATGAGGCAATTAAGATAAACGGAATAACGGATTAAAATTCAAAAATTCCGAGAGAGGAGGACGTCGGCAACTATGGAGCCTGCCGGAAAAACCAGAACAAGGTGACTCAGGCTATGATTGGCAACAGCAGCAACACCAGCATCCCGGAAAAGTCCACCATTGTGAAGCTTCACCGTTTGATTCGACCATCTGTGAAGTGAGTATGATAATTGGAGCTAAGGATAAAGAGGGTGATCATGAGCATTTGGATCAGCGAAACAATTTCGGCCAGGTCGCTAAGACTTGTCCGCCCGAAAATGTACTTTAATATTTCCACCGCTATGCAATCATACAGTAAGGATCATAGATCGTTGAAGCGAGTAGCTAACAACGAAAAGTGATCCAAAATGCAATCCTTTATATGGAAAAACATCATCGTATACCATAACAACCATAATAGGACATGATACAAATGGGCGGGGATCAACCCATTTTCAGCGAGAAAGAGATATTCTAAACATGAAAATGGAGGACACCACGAAGAACATAAGAGCAGTCCTCAATAAGCAGTAAAAAACACACCCAAGAGCGGCATGAAAGAGATATTCAAAACCACTAATAGAAAGGATTTTACAGCGCTTACTAAGAAAAGACTACTACTCATGAACACCCGACCATGTCAGATATGATCCAGTGGATGTTACAGTCTGGTATCTCATGTAGCGGTGGCGTAGCGATCCTCTGCAAGTCCGGCTCAGTGGCATTGGCGTAAGTATTTATTTTCTATCAGCGTTTGGCGCAATGACATCGAGATCTCTCTTGCTCTTATATCCTGTTAGTTGACCTGCAAATTCATAAATGCTCATCTTTCACAATTACGTCCTTCACATCGCAATAGTATTCCTCCTTTCACACTATCGGGAGTGGCTTGAAGAAGCCTCTCCACACACAAATAAATACCCCTTAATATACCCCTTTTAATTGTTATTTCTATATCGGGGGCAATATTTTGTCATAATACTATAATGGAAATATTTTTTGGAACCTCCCACCTTCTGTCTTTGTTCATTAGTAAACGTCGACACAAATTAAATTTTATGTCAGTTTTTTCGTTTTATGTTAAAATCATAGGTAGATGCATTTCAAAGAAGTTTCATTTTCGTCAAAATTGGGTGAAGTAAAATATTTGAAATCTAGCATAGTTGCAGATAGGTTGCATATTTTTGGTGTTCGGGTCTATTTAGAGACCCTCAAAACCCTTTGGGTATGGAAGAACTATATCCCTAAGGTCTAAGGATATCTTACATGGCAACATTGAATTTTTCAGTGTCCGTGTAATTTATTGTTCATGTACTTGGTTTGTTGGAGTTTATTTTATTTTCATGTACTTGGATAGTTGGATTTTTATTTATTGTTCATGTACTTAGATAGTTGGAATTTGATGTATTTCTTTTTTATTATATTTATTTTCGAATTAATTTTCATTGTATATCCATTGGACTAACTGAATTTTTTATTGCAGATTAGTAGAGATACTTTTGTTTTGCATATTTATGTTTTAGTTGGATTTTGATGTATTTCTTTTTTTATTATATTTATTTTCGAATTAGTTTTCAGTCTATCTCCTGAACTCAACTCAACTTTTTTATTGATTGCAGATTAGTAAAGATATTTTGTTTTACATATTTCTGTTTCAGTGTACTCTTTTTATTGCAGATTAGTAGAGATACTTTTGTTTTGCATATTTATGTTTTAGTGTATTAGATTTTACAAGGGTGTTAAATTCAGGCAATGCTATAATTGGGAAAATTATTGATAGTAATAGCAAGTGATGATCCCCATTTGTTTAGTTTGTAGTGGATTCCTCTTTATAAGATTTCATTGCTTCTAATATTGTAAACAAATGTTGAATATTATTAACTTATAAATGTGATTATTTTATATTTATAATATTTTATATTGAAAATTATTAAATTATAAATGTGATTATTTTATATTGAATATTATTAAAATGTAAAAATGACTATTTTATATTGAATTGTTAATTTACTTGTAAGGAAAATATACAACCTAAAATTGGACCTTTGTTCTTAAAACTGAAAAATATAAAAAACTAAAACAAGACCTCTTGAAACTAGGTTACACATATATTTTGGAATAACTTGTTGCACTATTTTAATTTTTTGAAAAAAAAATTAATTGTTTAATACAGAAACTAATTTATAATAATATAAATAACACACCTGTGTTCATTAGTTTTAGACAAAATTAAATTAATAAATATACAAATTGGAAAGAAGTTGATATAGTAAAAACAATTAAAAACAAATAGCATTTAATGTTATTCACAATATTTCAATGTTATTAGAATTTTTTAGCTTGCCTTTGAACATCTTTAATGTCAAGCCCAAATGTTGTTTCCATATGTTGACATACCTTTATGGTTTGTTTTCATGGTTATATATATATATATTTTTTTTTAATTTTAATTATTGTAAGAATATTTGAGTTATACCAAATTTATAATCAAAATTTAATAAGAGTAAACGTCTACCAAAAATGAAGACTGTGGAGATTTCAATTTTTACATCTAAAAATCTGCACCACATAAACCTCCAATCTATCAAAAAAATTATTCTTTATTTTGATGTTTTGGATCACTCATTTTCTGAATGATATATTTATTTATCAATATCAAGAATAGAGTAGTACCTATGAATACTTAATCCCCACTCTCAACATCAGTGTACAAAAAAATATACTTAAACTCTCATTATTGAAACCATTGGAATTAATTACCCTTATTTCTTTGATTGAGGCCATTAGAATTTATGATCTTTATTTCTTTGAGAAAGGAAACACCAACCTAACTAAAGCCTATGTGAGCAATGATTATTACATTTATCAAGTGAACAAGATGCTTCTCTCAACTAGTCATTTTAAATCTAAAAACTCTAATTCTTTCTCCCATCGCTTAACTCCCATTTTTCTTACCTATATTCAAGACATTACAAATAATATTTTTAAAACTCCCCCAGCATAAAACTCTATTAAATTCCTAAACATTTATTTTAAAAATGAAAGGGTAGTGTGATCCCATGTTTCACCAACAAGTTTCTAAAATTTTCTGTTGTTATGGAAATCCATATATATTCCCAATAAATCATTTAAAATCAGTCTTAAAAAGCGTATAACCATATAATTAATAGTTCCCATAATTGATAGTTATTGCAATTAACAAACTTCTACAAACTAATCATCTCATCTTCTTTGACCAAACCAAAATTCTATCTCATTAAGCTAATATTCCTTTTGTATCATTCAACAACCATTAAAATTGAAAAACATTGTAATAATTTTAATCATGAAAAAAATTCCAAACATAACCAATATTTAAAAACTATCAACCTTTTTATTTGAATTTTTTGTCTTATTTAATTTATTTTTTATTTCTATTTAATTCATTTTATTTTATTTTTATTTATTTTTATCTTTTTAATGCAATCTTTTCATCAATCTTAAATAAGTTATTTAAAATATTGATAATATTTGGATGTTGAAATTTAAAAAGTTGGATCAAATATACTTATCACAATTTAATAATCTTATCGACCTCTCTTTGCACCATTTGGGGAAATTGCTAGTATTAAACTATTACATATTCATACTTTTTAAGCATTGTAAACCCTCTTAACTAAATGTTAATAGTTTTGTAACAAGAAAAGGATCATTTTTATAACTGATTCTAACCATTAAATTTTGGGAGAAAAGATAAAAGTCTGGAATGAATTTTTGTAAGGGTTCAAAGTTTGAGAATTAGATTTGGATGTAAGAAATTTTTCTAAGAGCAAAGAATAAAAAGTTAGTTTTGATTCTAGTATTGGGCATAGTTGTAGGCATTGTTTTCTTTCATGTAAATGTCATTTTGTTTATGTGTTTTTTTTTCTTTGGGAATAGTGTATAATGCAACAGGCCTGTTTAAGTTTAAGACTCACAAATTTACTCCTTGGTACTCATGTTATTTAAATTTAAAACTCTTAATAGGCGCTCCACTTTTGGGAATTCATATACAATTTCTCAGTATCTTCACCATTATTTTTGCAGAGTTTGAACTCAAATTCTTAAATGATTGAGTCGTAAAACCCTGCTCTTCTTCATATTTTTACTAGCCATTTCTTTAATTAAAGCTCTGCGACTCTCATTGTTTTTGGCCATTCGATTTTTGAATGTTAGTTTTTTTTTTTTAATTAGACTATTCATTGTGGCTCTCATGGCCTTTATCTCTCCAACCATTTACTCTAAAATTTTATTCAATCTTGTAGATGCCATGGGCACTAATTCCCCTACATCCAGGAACTATCTCTAGCAGACAACACCGCCAATTCATCATCCATGGTTGAAGTGTGAGGATAGGTCCGATGTGGACTGCAAATACCTGCTAAAGGTAGTAGTACTAGAGGGGTCCGGTGCAATAAGGCCTTTCACCCTACAATTGTGAACCCTTGTTCTCCATCCTCAATAATTATAATTGGTTCTCCATATTTATTTAATAGTTATAACATTATAATATAATTATTAACTTGTGATATTATATAATTTCTCCAATAAAAATAATTTATAATGTATTGGGAAATGGTCTAATACTACAAAAGGTTGTAAATTCTATGGAGTTTTAAGATGTTAAAGAATTTTTATATTCTCTATTTTTTTCAAAGTTGTAGACTTTCCAATATCATATAAGTTTTTTTGTCTTTTTTTGTTGGCTTGACTCATGGGGATTTGAACCTTTAATCTCATGCTTCACATAATACTTCATAACACAATGATCACTAACTGAGTTTTTTCCCATGTGCCAATATCATATAACTTTGAATTGGGTATAATATTCTTTTTAAATGACATTTTTGTACAAATGTATTTTAAACTTAGGCATTGATTAACTTGTAAAAATTATTTTTTATATTCTCTCTAGACTTTAACATAAATGATGTTATCTATTTGTTAATTGAATAGTAGAAATTAAGTTACTTGTAATTTTATTAAAGGAGATTCCCATTTATTTAATTTTTTTAAAGTTATTTTTCATTAACTAACAATTTCATTCTCTCCCCCTCCCCCCCCACAATGGGTGGAAATGAAAAAACATGTTGAGTGATGCAAAATAATAAGGGACTAAGCCTTAGATCAAGAATCTGGGACGTAAGATTCACGTGAGAGGAAATATTGTTTTAGGATATGAGCGACAGAGCTAGTTTGTGTGCACATTAAGCCATATGTTGGTCACTAGATGGGAACTCATGGTAGTGGATGGAAAATGGGTAAGCAGAAGGAAATGAAAATTTTCATTATATCATTACATGACACTTGCTCTAATATGAGAGAGGCTCAGAAATGGAAAAATTATAAAATTTTAAGAGAATGGTCCATAAATTCGTCATGGGAAAACTTCTATTCACTACTTTGGATGTGCTTAGGTTAGGTCTTATGTAACTTTGTTGGGCTCTCACTTAGGGTTAAGGAACTCAATCTCTTTTCTTTTATTCACGCTTTTTGTTATTATGTTTGGTCTCTTGTATTTGTTGTGAGGTAACCCCTCCTCGCGACGCAGGCGATCCCTACTAGCCAACCCAACAGGTCCTGCAATAAACACGAAATGTTGGCAACGCAAGTTCCTGGGGTTCACAATGCAGAAAAGACCAAAGATGGAAGCCTACCCGGAATCCAATGCTATGACCGATCTAAGAAGAGAGCGTTCCCGTTCTCGCCCCTACAGATCACGATCCTCCACGATCTCCGCGATGGACACTGCACATGCAAGAAACAAACGATACAAGTATAAATCCAAAGATACGCAACTATATATCAGTCAGAAAGGATATAACTCATTATTAACATAAGTGAAAATAGAGTGGAACCATAACCGTAATCATTCATTAAATAACAATCGAAAGAGAGTACAACCAATGTTCTGACGTCGTGGTCTCCTTCGGATGGGTCTCCAGTTGTTCACGTCTCGCAAAGCTCGCTAGGGAAAGGGAAAACCTCTCCAGAGTCTCTCGACGATAGTTTCCTTACTTGAGTCGGCCTTAAGGGAAGAAAGAGGGCTCTTACAGCACAAAGGCTCTTGGGAATTTGGAGATTCAAAGCTTAGGCACTTCAAGACTAGCTTGCCATGGAATTGAGCAGGCTTTTATAGATGGGGAAGGAGGGAGTTGGGATCCTTATTATTGTGGGATTGGCCCTATCAACAAGGAAGGTTCCATGGGAGGTGGCAAACCACTTCCCTTCCATGGAACTCCCGCAGCCAAACCTCCCAACTCAAGATAGGCAATGGTTTCTGAGTTTGTTGAAACATAACTTCCGCCATCTTTATTTAAAAAACACTCCTTAAATTGGCTGGCGCGACTACTGCTCTGGGACAGAGCGCCAGTTGGCGCGGCCTCTTTGTAGGATTTTCCTCATTGGCGCGAGTGGTGAACTGTCTGCCCGCGCCAATGCAAAAGGAGATGTTTTTATGATTTTTTGCAAGGAGATGTATTTAGGGCAATTGAAGCTCATGCTTAGAGGAATGCATTGATGATGTTTTCAAGGCATGACAATGTTCACAGGTCACAAAATGGGTCCTCCATTGTGTGGGATGGGGAATGGTAGGGACGGTGACAAATTACTGTGTAACAGATGCCCCCTAAAGTATGAGGCCCGAGAGAGAGAGGGGTGAAATTCTTTACGAGAACATGTTCAACTGAAGGCCCGCCGTCGGAAAACCTACGCAGAAAGATACAACTGATATCTCAAGTACATGATGTATAAGTGGTATGGACGCAGCCATCCGAAACAGAGTATGCTATAATCCGGATCCAGGGTATGGGCGCAGCCATCCAACTAAGATCAAATAAATAGACTCAGGTATGGTCGCAGCCATCCAATTAGTGAGTCATGTACATAATGATAATAATCCATAATCGCAGCCTGGATTACAACAGACACAATCCAGGGTCTTGCGCTCCATCTCGACCCAACAACGTACAGGTTCAAGCATGTGAATATGTGAGCTGAAGTCGAACATGCAAGAACATCGTCTGATTACCAGCCAATGATGAAAGCTGTTAACAGACGCGAGAGGAACCACCAATAATGACAATGGCCCTCAAGGTACTATAGGTACAATCTACGACGTGTGAATCAATGAGCTGGTGTCGAACACTCGTAGAATCACTCGATCGGAGGCCAATGATGAAAACCTCACGTCGAATGCGACGAACCTGCCATTGAGGCATGCAGGCTCCAAGGTACCATAAAAGAGTCTCTAGATCAACTTCCTGGATAATGAGCTGAAGTCGACAGGAAGTGACCTTGATCGAAGGTGGGCCATAATGTTTCCCACATCATCGACACGAGACAGAGGAACATGATGTTTTTGTTGTGAATCAGGATCCTATGAGAATCAGAGGAAGGTTGATATTTGCAGAGGCCAACTTCTCTTGAACATATAAACGACACGACAGTGGACTTGGCAGTATTTGACATCAACGGATCAGAGGTCATGGTGACAAGGCAATGAGCAGAGGAGAGGTCAAAAAGGATTATCCAAACCCACGGAGGCAAAGTGAAGAAACGAGATGAGATGTCCCCAACCCGACACGAATGCAGACAAGTGCCATGTTCAAGAGCGACATACTGCCGACGACAACGACGATGGTTCCATTTTTCCCCCACCATTTCTGGCGAGTACCCCAATTATTTTTGATCACAAGCTTGAAGGGGATAGCATATGCTTGTGATATAAGTCCGCCCTTTGGGCGAATCCATCCTAGTGCATTTAACGAGTCCTAGGAAGGAGAAACTCGGAGAACGTCATTTCGACGGAATCCAATGTCATCAGGGTTTAACGAGTCTGACAAAGGAAGAACTCGGCGTCTTTTCATGTTTAGAGAGTTTGAAAGGACAGCTGAAAAGAAAACTCCACAGGTCCCTTTTCGTAAATAGTTTCCCAGATCCGAAAAGGTAGAAAACAATATCCGGGAAAACCTCCTAGTCGCGATAGGCTAGGGTATTCCTTTTTCGTAATCAATCCATCCCAGCCCGAAAAAGGGTTAAACTTATACTAGGTGGATGTCGATTCGTGTCCATTTTAACGAGAACGAAATGACAAGGACCTCGGCAATCTTTTCATATTTAGAGAGTCAGAAAAGAGCTGAAAGATGACTCCAAAGTGACTTTTTCGTGTATTTACCGAGTCCGAAAAAGTATAAAATACAACTCGTTTCCATCGTTTAAGTCACAAAAACCTACTGCTGCACATACCAAGCAAGCGTAAAACCCATTTTTGACATAATATATAAAAATATTCGATAAAAATGACTTTTTACAACTCATTTTATGTCAAAAAGTTATAAATATGCCAAATTGGTAAAAATGAAATTACATTTACTATTTACCTTGGTAAAAAGCAACAGTGATCCATTTGGAGCAGAAACTTCTGACGACGATTGCGACAGATCCGGTTGGCCATTCAGTTCCTCGTCTGCTACAGGTAAGAGGCGCTCCTTTACTCTACATTTTCATCCATTTTTTAATAGTTTTACCCTGTAAATCAGTTCTCTAGGGCCACTTTTGAAATTTTAGGGCCGCGCTCATTGGCGCGGGTATCGGGCACGGACCCGCGCCAATGGGCTCTTTTATACAAAGGGCTCGCGCCACGTGGCGCGACTGTTCACAAAACAGCCGCGCCAGCGGCCGAACCTAAAATTCCGCCTAAAAAATCGATATTTAAACCAAATTGCATGGAATTTGAGGCCTACCAGAGATCTAACTAAGGGTTTATGACCATATGAATTCAGGTAATCAAGCAAAATGGTGATTGAATGGAAAGAATGAGAGCATGGAGAAGAGGATGAATAGGCCATCCAAAGTGAGGCTTGCATGAATGCCCTCAGAAACTGCGGGCTGAAGAAGTTCTTCCTTACACCCTGTCTACGAGCTCAGCCTGAGCTCCTCCAGTATTTGATCAGTATTTGGGATGAACATGAACAAGTGTTCAGGTTGCGAGATCAGGTATTAGAGCTGGAGGTTTCTGATGTTTATTTTATCACCGGATTGTCCCGCAGAGGTCCGATCCCTGTCTTGACTGGAAGCAGACCATCTGGGGAGAAGATGGAAGAAGTGATGGCACGAGTGTGCCGAGGAGCACAAATGGGATCGGGAAGCAAGAAGGTGGATATCCACACTATCCCTGATCTGGCATTGAGAGTTGTCCTACATACCATCACGCGGGCTGCAGGGTCGCAGGCACCGCACGAGGCCACCAAGGCCCAACTCCTGCTGGCCTCAGAATGCATGAGTCCCTTACTGTTCGACTGGGCAACAACAATAACGATAAATATGAAAAGGCAGCTCACAAAATGCAAACAAGCTAAACTGAAACAGTTTGGCTATGGTTCCATCCTGGTATCGTTCATTCTGGAACGCTTACCAATCTTCCAGGGCCAAGGGGCCTCAGTAGCAGATCCGATACCACGAGAGCCAAGAATGGCTCGCTGGGCAGCATTAATGCCCAGAGCTAGAGGCGGCCAACAGATGTCCTGGAGGCCGGAGTTCTTTAGGTGGTTACGGCGCCAGCTGATTGTAGTGGAAGACTGGTCCTATGCAGGAACTGACTTCACCGGAGACCCAGATCTCCCACCGCCAGAAGGAGATGACTGGGACGAGGAGTTGGGTAAGACCTCATGTTTTTGATTTTATGTTTTATGTTTTATGTTTTTTTTTTGTTAATACACATTCGTCCTAACACATTTTATATATGTATGCAGATGTGGGACCTGAGAGACCAGCTGGGATGTCTCCAATCTCACGGAGGACTCAACTCGCCCCTGATCCTTAGGGAGAGGGCACCGGAGGAGAGGAGTTGATCCAGAATCTTGAGGGCATTGCCCGAGGGATTCCGGACTATGCTCGGCTGGCGGACGTACCGATGGCATACCAGCGCCACACGGTGGGAGTTCCGGGTCGGATCCACCAAATCCTGAGACGCTTAGTGCGTGCAGTTACATGCTATCATGAGCACCATGCAGATTAGCTCTTAGGATTTATACCACCCCTATTTTTTGAGAGACATATCGTCTCCGGATGTACTTAAGACGATTATGTATATTTTGACTTTTATGTGACACACTCTATGTAAACATTTTGATATCTATATATATGTGCATATCTATTTCTGGATGGATCTTTCTTTACATGTGATGATGATTTACAAATTGCACAAATGTCTGTCTAATACCAAATTTGCTACTGCATCTGTTAATGTATTCAAATGCCTGGGTATATGATGATATGTAATGTAGTCAAAATTCCTTTCCAGTAATCGAATACGCAGATACAGACGTAAGATGGATGGGTTCCTTACCGAATAGTGTCCGTTCAGTTGTAACACTACAAGTTGTGAATCTAGATACACGAGCAATTCACGGATACCAAGGTTTACCGCCTCGGTTAATAATTCTAACACAGCACTATATTCCGCGATGTTGTTTGTGGTACGTCCTAGACACACTCCTTGCAGGTCAATCAACTCACCAGCAGGATCATAGATTACCCAGGCTGCTGAAGACAGATTCCTGGTACTGCGGGAGGCACCATCCGCGAAACCAACAAATGGATGAATAGACATCTGCACAACCAGGAAGACCCGATCAACAGAAAGATGTTTACAAAGCACACCACACAATACATGCACACAAATGAAAATCACACACCTATGTACACACACCACACTAAGAAATCACTTCAGGCATAGTACTTTTTAAGGTACAACCCATTTCTGGGCTGCGCCAGCGGAACTCCTTCATAATCTATAAGCTCGTAGGCCCCATTTTTCAAAACGTGTTTTACTATATAGGGCCCATGCCACATAGGCTGGAACTTACCGGCTCCAAGCTTGTCATGTGCTTGATCGTACAGGAGGACGAGGTCTCCTTCAATAAAGGAACGAGGAGAAACAAATTGATCAAAATGAGTTTTGACCCTCTTCTTTTGTGCTTCAATAATTAAAGCAGCCAGACGATGGGTTTCATCTAACCGTTCCAGATACAGAAGACGTTCTTCCTCAGCAGAAGTATTAGGTAGAAGCTCCACAGGTAATTTTAACGAAGGAATCTCGCATTCAACCGGAAGAGTTGCTTCCAGGCCATACACCAATTGAAATGGTGTGAACCCAGTTGCACTCTTTGCAGATGTTCGGTATGCCCAGAGAGCTGAGAACAATTGGAGATGCCAATTGGATTTGTGTATACCAACTGTTCGCTGAAGCATAGTGACCAAAACCTTGTTCACTGCTTCAACCTGACCATTCGCTTGAGGGTAATATGGTGTCGAGCCGTCGTGACGCAAGCCCAACGTTGAAATCAGCTCCGCCATCATATAATCTCGGAAATGAGTACCATGATCAGTGACAATGGCTTGAGGAACCCCGAATCGTGCAATAACGTGGTTGAATATAAATTGAGCAGCCGTTTTCCCGTCAGCAGCTAGTGTAGGCATCGCCTCGGCCCACTTGGTGAAGTAGTCGACGACGACAATGATATACGCATGCCCCCCGGCCGAGTGAGGGTTACACGTCATAAAATCAATGCCCCATTTCGCAAAAGGGCCGACGGTAATAACGGGATGCAATGGTAAAGGCGGCGCGTGCATCTTGCGCTGAAATATCTGGCATGGATGACATTTACGGACTGCAGTGATACAGTCCTTGAATATGGAAGGCCAGAAATAACCTGCTCGCAGAATCTTCTGGGCAATAGCATACCCGGACATATGTCCACCACAGGCGCCACTGTGGCAGTCATTTAGGACCTTCTCAGCCTCTTCCAAGGTTAGGCATTGCCGGAGCACCGAATCTACTCCAACGCGATATAAGGTATCTCCTACTATATGGTAGGGTTGGGACTGGTGCCGAATCCGACGGCGGGCAGCTTTATCCAACTCAGACCGAAATGTCGAGGTCCGAAGATACACTATTATGTCACCGTACCAAGGGTCACGAGTACTGATGAGGAAAAGCGTTTCGTCTGGTATATGGTCTTCAGAGTGTGAGGGAACAGAGTCTGTAGGTAGAGAACATATCAAATCCGCGAAGACCAGTGATTTAGTTGACTTAGCAGTGGTGAACTCCAAGTCAAACTCCTGCAGGATCACAATCCATTTGGAGTACTTGCCCCCCAGTAATTGTCTAGAAAGAATATACGTCATAGGGTTGCAGTCTGAAACCACTGTTATCGTGTGCAAAAGGATGTAATGGCGAAAGCGTTGTACAGCGTGTACTGCTGCTAATGCTAACTTCTCGACATGTGCATAACGCGTTTCCGGGTCGAGAAGGTTCCGAGACAGGTAATAAAAAACATGTTCATCACCGTGATCGTCATCCTGCACCAAGACCATGGCTATGGTGCTAAATGCGGCGGCTAGATATAAAGTGAAGTCGCGGTGGTAGTCCGGAGGACGAAGCAACGGAGCATTGACAAGCAACGTCTTCAGCTTCTCAAAGGATTCCTGAGCAATTTCATCCCAATGAAAGGGAACGTTCTGCTTTAACAAACGAGTGAATCCTTTGGCCACCTCGGCATAATTCGGGATAAAGCGCCGAAGAAAGTTCGCTTTCCCTTGCAGACTCTGTAACTGATACAGGGAGGAGGGTGATGGGAGATTTACGATGGCCTCGACCTTTAGAGGGTCAAGGTGAATTCCGTCTTTCGAGACTATGAATCCTAAAAGACGGCCAGAATCAACGCAGAAGGCGCATTTATGAGGATTGAGCCTGATATTGTAGCGCCCGCAACGAAGAAAGATCTGACGGAGATGCTCAGGATGGTCCTCTCGCTTACCCGAATGGGCTGGCAAGTCGTCCAGATAAGGCTGAACGATATGGCGAATGTCATGAAAAGCGTAGGACATCGCACGCTGAAAAGTGGCTCCAGCGTTCTTCAAGCCGAACGGGAGTTTCTTATACGCGAAAGTACCCCACGGACAGATGAATGTGGTCTTGTGTTGATCCTCAGGTGCAATATTGATTTGGTTATATCCTGAGAAACCGTCCATTAAGGAATAGATCTCACTCCCGGCACATTCGTCGATGATCTGGTCTATAAACGGAGTGGGATAATTATCCTTTGGACAGGCGTGATTGATGTCGTGATAATCCACACAGACTCTAATCGTACCCTATTTTTTATCGACAGGGACAATGTTAGACACCCATTCTGTGAGGGGGATGGGATAAATAAAACCCGCGTTCAGAAGTTTTTCAACTTCTGCCTTGATGGCGGCGGCTTTCCGAGGATGCATGGGGCGTAAGTGTTGGCGCACGGGTTTCGCACCTGGATAGGTTGGAATCTCGTGCACTACAATACTAGGATCAATCCCCGGCATTTCCTCGTAAGACCATGCGAAAACATCTCTGAATTCTTTGAAAAGCTCAGTATAGACTTGAATCTCATCGGGAGAACAAGTCACACCCACATGAATATTCTCAACAATCCCCAGTTTAACGGAGATGTTGATTGGAATAGTTTGAGTAATGTTACCCAGGTTACCCTCCGAAAAAAACTCATACATCAAGATGGGCGTTTGAAGAGGAGGTGAAGGAACCTGAGTAGCATAACGCTCCAGACAATCAGTCATTTCCCCCAAGCTAGGCATAAACGAGGAGTGATGATGTCCATTACCCCAAGGCAGCTCCTCAAGAGACATAGTTTCAATGATAGCCTCATCTGAAGGAAAATTCTCTCTGAGAGGATCAAATGAATCAGCCTGACCAAGCCAGGGGGATTGCGAGTAGACGTCGAGAGCCATGCTCAAAGGAGCATGCTGAGGAGGTGGAGGATCCGATGCAGCAACAATCTCATAGTAGCTGATCTCTATTGGCGTTAAAGGCATGGATTCTCCAAACTCATATACCTGCTCAGGCGTAGGAATAAGCCAGGGGTCATCGGACCTGGACAACATGTTGACTTGAGCGGTATGCGGTGGTGGTGCGGGAAAGATACCCATGAGGACTGGGTCTTTGAAGAGACCAGGTCCTATGCTGTCTGGGGGATTCAGAATTTGATCCACGTATGGCACGTTGTTCTCAGAGTTAGAGGTGAAAAATGACAACTGATCCACCGTGACAATCTTGCCCTCGTGAGGGAACTTAATGAATCGAAAGACGGTAGACGGCACGCAGAGCATGGCATGGGTCCAGCTGCGGCCAAGAAGTATATTGTAGTTGAGTTTAGCATCAACCACTTCCACTTCTATGTTGACAGTTTTTCCCTGTAATGTGATCGCTAGACTCTCGAGAACGCCCAAGGGTTTAGATTCCCGACCATCAAATGCCTCAAGGGCATTGGGAGATGACAACAGAGCTGTAGAGCCGATGGCCTTCCATCAAGCAGAGGACATAATGCATGTAGATGCACCCTCATCCACGACGGCCCTATGAATGTTTAGACCGTTAATCCCAACTTGAATAACCAGAGCGATTTGATGTGGAAGCCGGGGAGTGAAATTCTCCAAATCGAAGGTGAGAAGACTCGAGTCGGCGGGATCAATGCCCCCGATCGCAGACAGTAAAGCCTTCCGTTGCGAAGGAAGACTTTGAAGGACCTCAAGTGCAGACATAGCACACGGCGCCTGTGCCAGATCCTCAACAATACTGTAATGTTGAGCGGCACGAGCGTTTGGATTATAAGAAGATCTTCGAAGAACACCTTTAGGAGGTGGCTTCACAACGGGTTCGAGAGTAGGCTTCTCGATTTCCAACGAACCAGAGACAGGTGGGGGAGGCGGCCCATCCGACACTGCCTTCCCGGATGCCTGCCGCGATTCGTTGTAATCCTTCGACCGCGTAGCGACAGAGATAGGTGCAACACTCTTCACCATGAAAACCTGAGACCCAAACGGTGCAGATGGTGACGGTTGTTCGACCATCTGGGTCTGCTGAGATGGAAATGGCTCTTTTAAAACAGCCGGAGTCCCTTTAGGGCCTTTAAGAAGTTGACTAACCTCGGATCGTCATGGAAAATCCTTAGTATAATGGTCCCCTTCACAGATGAGGCAAGGGTACTTCGGTTTACGCTGGGAGCCATCCTCAGTACGAGATTTAGATTCTGGTTTCGGGGCATCAGATTTAGATTTTCCTTTGCCCTTCTTCTTCCCCTTGGAGGATTTGTCCGCAGGATTGGCCTGAACGGCATTCACCTCCACGGTTTTGCCAAAATCGGATGAGGCGGGATTAGCAGAAGTATTGTTGGAAGAATTAGCCTTCTGCTTCCCATTCGAAGATTTCTTCGAATTTTGAGAGACAGAACCAATGACACCATCCACCGCAGGGGTAGGCGGAGCCTTAGTGGTTCCGGGCCGTGGAGCATCAGTCAAGATGTCATAAAGCGTGCCGGACTGAGAATAGACAAGATCCAGGTATTGGGCACGCGCGATGGCTTGTTCCTCTGTCACGCACGCTCCCATCTCAATATCCTGAGCGATTTTATTCACAAAGGAGGTGGTGAACCAGTGAGTCAGTATCTGATCAGGTATGTGAAACTTGATCAGTCTACGATGGCGCCGCCACTCATGAATGTGATCTGAGATGTGAGTGGCTTTATCCTGCTTCAGGGAAGTCAGGAGGTGCGTCCCGGCTTCATACCGAACCGGTAACTGAAAATGCGTGAGGAAAGCCATGGCTAAAGAGTTGAAATCTTGGAAAATGCCACGAGATAACTCTATGTACCACTTAGCAGCAGCTCCAGTTAAAGTACGCTGGAAGAGGCGCAGGCGAATCGAATCGTCGACCCAAGAGTTAGACGAACACCAAAGATGATATGTCATCACATGCGCCTGGGGGTCCTCTCCAGCTTTTCCCTCAAACTTGGGGCAATCACCTGGTATCTTGGTGGGAACCGGAGGCCAATACGGATTATGTAAAATTGGATCATTGGTCAACTTTGAAACATCCGGCAGCTCCAAGGTAGCCAGGAACGGCAATGGAGGATTAACTGCCATGCCAGGCCCAGGATGAGGTCCGGTACCCATACTCCACGATGGTTGTGAATATCCTTGCCCCCACGGGTTCTGTCCTGCAGGATTCTGACCGTAGGGGGCGTAGGTCGTATAACCAGACTGATTTGGATGCCGGTAACCATAGTGTGGGGCTTGATAACCAGGGTACGGACCCAGGATTATGGGTCCTGCAGATATCGAGCTGCTGGATTCCGGCCACAGAGCGCAGGGTGAAAACCAAAAAGGAGGATAATACTGAGAGCCTATAGGGTGGTTATAGTTCGGTTGAGACTAACCATGAGAATAATAACCACCCTGAGGGTGAGTAGGCTGTTGAAAAGTGGAACCCTGCGGAGCCTGATAAGTAGGGCGCAGCTGTTGATTTGGCTGCGGCGTTGAATGAATCGGCTGCTGGGTAGGGTTGATGGAATGGGTAGGCTGTCCTGAATGAACAGGTTGACCCGACTGAGAGGGCTGGCCTAAATGAACAGGTTGACCTGGATGTGAGGGCTGACCTGGATGACCAGGTTGACCCGGATAGACAGGCGGCGCCGGTTGCGCTGGCTGACCTGGTTGTAAGTGAGCCCCAGGTTGTACCAGATGGGCCGGTTACCTTGGAGGCAGGACATCGGGTTGTACCAGATGAACCGGTTGGCCCGGTGGTGGAACAGGACCAGGTGCTTGCTGGAAACCGGTTTGAGCTAAAGCAGAACCATAGGATGGTCCTGGCTGATATGCAACATTAGAAACAACAGGATACTGCGGTTGCATCGGTAAAGAAGGCTGGATTTTCCCCCCAGGACCATATACCGGTCCCGGTTGATACCCCAGCTAAGGCTGAACAGGTTGACCAGAAGGGCTATAATACTGTCCTTGTGGACCGTACGATGGCCCCTGTTGGCCGACAGGATAGCCTGGAATGGGCTGCCCCTGTGGATCATAGAAATAGCCAGGTTGGCACGTAGGTTGGCCTTGGAAAGGCTGTCCTTGCAGGTTATAAGCCTGGTTATATGGTAAACCTTGAGCATAAAGATAAGCATCAGGAGTGGGTAGACGCAAAATCTCCCCGTACTCGTCATACTGACCTGGGAAAGCATACACGGGAGTACCATCCTGTGCATAGTGCGAAAAGTAAGATCGGTAGGGATCTTGGGAGGACGGTCCAACCTCGGCGTTCGGCTGTTGCAAAGACAACCGATACTCCTCCGGAGAGATGTTCTTCGGTATAGCAGTGGCTAGATAAACATCTTCAGGAGTTGGCCCAACCCTAGTAACAGATGCTGAGACAACAGGAGAAGAGGCGGCCACACAGACAGTGGGCCGGACGGGAACAGAAGTGACGGGCGTCTAAGGAGACACCCCGGGTGTAGTAGCAGCTGGCCTCGAAGCAGGAGATGATATTCCCATAGAGGCTGCAGCTGAAATGATCTGACCCAGAGATCTGTATCCCTGTGGTAAAGAAGGACTGGCTGTTGACATGGCAGCCAGCTCAGAGTTGTCTCCCTCAAACAATCTTCGTGGGAAGAGCTGATAGTCTTCACCAGACGTTGGGATTTCCTCACCAGAATCACTCATGGTTGATCCTGCCGTTAAATCATGCAAGAGACGGCGAGGACTAGGAGGAAAAACAGCAGCAACAAAAGGCGAACCCGAGGTCAGAGAAAGGAAATTAGCTCCTAATATCAATTCAGACACAGGGTCCGAAAAGGGCCAATTGAACTCAACTGGTCCTCCAAAGGGTTGCTCAGCGAGAACCAGTCCCCCGTCAGGAAACTCGGAAACAACAGGCTGCTGTGGTTCGACAGAGGATTGGGAAGCCTCTGAAGAATCGTCCGTGTAAGGACTACCAGTAGACGAAACCGAAGGTTCCGCCACTGTGGCAAAAGACCAGAGAAAAAGAAGCAAACACACACACGGGCTGAAAACGAGTTAAGACACATGATCAAACGGTCAACAAGCAATATCTAAGCGGGCGTGTAATCGTGGGTGATTGATTTTTACCACATTGAAAAGTAAGAAACTTTACCGTTTCATGTTTTAAGAGTCGAGAAACGATAAAAGATGACTCTATCTCTTTTAGATTTGACACAAGCGAGAAAGGACAAGCGCTTGACGGTATTTTCAAGTTTAGGGAGTCAGAAAAGACCAAATGACTGCTCAAGAAAAACTAGGCACAAAGGGTGTACCAAATATCCGTGAACTGCAATATACACCTTGGTTTCAATAATGAAACAGAAATCGACCAAGGACTTTCCGTACGTGCAGGTAGTCTCCCCGAATGCTATGTTCGGTGTATCACGGGTATAGGGCGGCAGACTCGGCTTCCTGTGGATAAAGAATTGAAAACCTAGAGGGGTCTCCCTTTATATACGCGACGGTACGGGGAGCACAAGTCCGTACTAGCGCTGTCTAAAGCCAAAAGGCGAGCGACAACTGCTAGGTTTAAAGACGCCGGAACACGTCTCTAGCCTAGACCTCTAAAAATGTTTCGTTAAATTTCAATGCTGCCTTAGGTTAATTGAATAAATTTTACAGTTGATCTTCAATTAGGTTTCAGTTTCAAGCCCTATCGTATGTAATGTCTCAAAAGACTCTTAAATGCAAAGCTACATGCCACAGTCCAACATTTCGTTCGATGAAAACTAGTTACAGAAGAGTTGAGAGCTTTTACACAAACGAAATGATCGGAAGACAAACAATGAGATCTCTAATGCAACTAATGAAATTGAAAACTTTTCATTCAAATCACTAATCACTAGCAAAGTCGAAAAGATCACAATTGCACTAATTAACCAAAAGCAAAAGAGATTTTTTTTTTTTTGATTTTCAACGTTTGATAGCTAAATGCACTAAACAAACTGAAAACAAACGGAACAACTTGAGAAACGATGTTGAGAGAACAAAATGAACCAATCTCACTCAATGACACAAGAAATCAGATCCCAAATCGACCAAAGTCTCTCAAAACCAAGAAAAAGACTCAAAGGCTCCAATGGACCGCGTGATCTAGGCCCAAAGCAAGACCAAATGAAATCTGAATGAAGGAATGAGCAATCACCCAAAAATCGCAACAAAACAATGAACAACCACTAAGAGGATGCAGAGGAGTAATCAGAGAGTCGACTGGACAAACGAAACACCAAAACTCCCAAGGAGGGCTCGATACACTAAGCCACTAGATGCCCTAGGGCTTAAAACGTGAAATCGATAGATAAAAGCAAACAACCAAAGGATATAGGCAAATTCCCAGTCAAACAGGACTCCAACACACTCAGGTAGTCGGAAAATCAAGAAGAAAAGCACTGACCAGATCCAGAGAGCTCAAAACTAAGCAAACTCAAAAACCCTACAGGAGTGGCGCGACTGTAAGGCTGCAACTGGCGCCAGAAAGCAATTGGCGCGGGCTAAACAAAAGCAACATGCGCCAATTGGCGCGACTGTCGGGCTAAAAAGCGTGCCAGTCGAGTTTCTCAGCCAAAATTAAAAAAGAACTACTCCAGAAGCAGATCAATGTAAACTAAGCAAACCAAGAAGCAAAAAACAGCAAAAGAACCCAACCCAGAAGGCTAACCAAGCAAGGAAAATCATAAAACAATCAAACGAGACAATCCAAACGAGACAGTGAAATCCAGACGATCCCCAGCGGAGTCGCCAAATTGTTGAGGAGGTAAATCCCCTCTGCGGACAGAGGCGATCCCTACTAGCCCAGCAGGGGTCTAGCAACAATCACAAAATGTTACGACGCA
>JAXQQM020082754.1:0-19044 GCA_034641835.2 Pinus albicaulis
TTAATTTACTTTACAATTTTTTACGACCATAACAATGATTATGTAAAAATATCTATGAAATTAAATGATTATGTAAAGATATCCAGGAAAGTAGAGTTAATGTGAGCTATAAAACATGACTAGGAGTTTCAACTATTGTCTAACTCTCATAAATAATCTAAATTGGTAATTGGAGCAACTAGTTAGAATCCAATCAAAATGATATTCTAACGTGCTATCATTTTTTAACTTTTTATTTTGGTATTCTAACATGCTATCATTTTTTAACTTTTTATCTTTTTAAGGAATAAATTATCCAATCAAGAAAACCTTTTATCCTTTTCAGGAAGAAATGATCTAATTAAGAAATTAGAAACTAACACTTAAAGTAGATTTTCAAAAGCATATTGTTTAAAAAAATAAAAAATAATCTATATCTAACGACTTTTTTTGAAATAAATTGATTTATAATAAACAATTTATTTATCAAAATTTCAAAGTGAAATCAATGTGAAAGTTAGTCATATATTTTTATTATATTTTATTTCAAAATTTTTTAGGTATCCTATTTGATATTTTCCTCCTCTATTCTTTAAAAAATTGAACAACAAAGATATATATCAAGTTGTGAAAATGTGAAGCTCGGTTACACTTTTTGCCCTTTTTTAAGAAAAAAATTTCATTTTTTTCGGTTCTTATAACAATTTTTCTGTGTAGAATTTCATTTTTCAATAAAAATAAAAGTTTTGAGAAATTTTGTTAGCTTTCTATTACTTATTTTTTGAATTTTTTTTATGCAGATTTGATATGTCAACTTAGCATTTCTTTGAGTGTGTGTTTCTTAACAATCAAAGGATTCATAAGAAGTCATGTTATGACGCAATGTTGTATTCATTGAAAATTTGTGTTTTTGAAAAAACAAAATGTGTTACAACAATCTAGACAGAGTCTAATTTGTTTTCATCATATTTACAAAGCCAATGGATACATATCATAGTTACTAGAATTTTTTGAACTGATCCAATACGAAAAACTGTGAATTTTGGATATGTTTCGTGTCGCAAGAAATTTCTTAACATATAAGTTATAAACTAAAAATCTAAAAGCTACCCATTAGAGACAACGGACCAATGTAATGCCCCATAATTTTTTCAATTTTTTTTACAATGTATTTTGGGAGATACAAAATTTTTATTTCACTGAATCACAATGACCCTCAGAAATTGTTTGCACCCATTTTATTATAAAAATAATTAAAATTAATAAACGTTTATGAAATTCCATAAAAGTTATATTTCCTGAAAGTAGATTCAATTCTGAAAATTCTTGTCTTGGTTCCGACAGTTAATTAACAACCTTTCATGAAGTTTAATCAGTCCAAAGTTGCAGAACCATTTTCAGAGCCTGGTTTTTGTGTAATTGGGGGCGCATTAGTTCGGCCGAACTATGTTTTCTGCTTAAGGCTCGTTAAATCTAACGCCTTAATAGTTCGGCCGAACTTTTGATCAAAATTTCGGCTGAACTATTGTATAACTCTCCGTCGGCCAGAAAGTTTTGCGGAGCCCCCTACTAAAATACATTTCGCGTCAATATAAATTGCTGCGAAATGATTCATAATTTTCGCACATTTCGCACACTTCATCTAATTTTACAAAGATCTTGGTTTGGGTTCAAAAAATGTTCTTCAAACTTTGGGTTTAAGAGCATTTCTTGGAAGCAAATTGATTTTACAATTTTGGGTTTAAAGAATTTTTTTGGAAGACATTTCTTGGAGGCGGTGTGATTTTGGCAAAAATTGTAAAACATTTCTTGGACGTACATTCAAAAGAAATTTCTTGGAGGTATGTACGTGTTTTCAGTTGAAGTAAATATTTTGAGCTTCATTTCATTTTTATAAAACATTTTTCTCTCGAATTTTTTAAAGTGTGTGTTTTGGATTGGAGTATATATTTTTTACAAAAAATTTACATTGAATTTTTTTAAATTAAATCTTTTGTGATATTTTTGGTAATTGAGTTATTGTCTAATTTTTTGAAGGAAATTTTTTGAACTTCATACCCTATTATCATGGGAAATCGAAGAACTTGTGCAAGAAAATATGATCGAAAAAGAGACCCCGAGGCACGTAGAGAAGAAACGAGACATTCTCGCAAAAGAAAGTTAGAAGCCCTCTCAAATATTGAAGAGGAAAATCAACCTCAAGCAGAAATTGAAGCAGATATGTAAATGTAAATATTATGATCTATTGATATATTTTTAAAATTTTCCCAATGTTAAATGTGAAGCTTAATTTTTATTTGATGAACTAGTTTGAAAAATATTTTTTTTAATGTAAACAGACAGATATATTCCTCAAAATATTGAAGAAGAAAATCAACCTCAAGAAGAAATTGAAGCAGGTATGTAAATGTAAATATTATGATCTATTCATATATTTTAAAAAATTTCCCAATGTAAATTGTGAAGCTTATTTTTTTTTTGATGAACTAGTTTGAAAAATATATTGTTTAATGTAAACAGACAAAGATATTCCTCAAAATATTGAAGAAGAAAATCAACCTCAAGAAGAAATTGAAGCATGTATGTAAATGTAAATATTATTATCTATTGACATATTTAAAATTTTCCTAATGTAAAATGTGAAGCTTAATTTTTATTTGATGAACTAGTTTGAAAAATATTTTTTTTAATGTAAGCAGACAGAGATACTCCTCAAAATATTGAAGAATAAAATCAACCTCAAGAAGAAATTGAAGCGGGTATGTAAATGTAAATATTATGATATATTGATATATTTAAAATTTTCCTAATATTTATTGACATATTTATTAATTTAGTGATTTATTGAATATGTACTATTTTTTCGAATATGTACAGATGAAATCACTATCGATAATGAGATGTTAGAAAATGTTGACACTCACACATATGGAGATAAAAAACCTGACCATGTTATATGATATTGTGTCAACAACATTTTTGAAGAGTATTTCTTAAATGAGCAAGTGACAGTTCAGGATCAAATGTTGAAAGGTCTCCTATCAACAAGGAAATTAAAATAAGCGACGACACTATTGGGTATTTGAAAATCAACCAAACATAAAAAAATGAATGAAGAGGTGATAAAAAATATGAGTAGTGCTATAAATTCAATTAAGAGATCTAGAGATAAAGATGTTTCAAATATACGTGGAGGAATACAGATGGCAATAGTTTCACCAAGTACTCAAGAGAATCGTTTGATAACATCTATGGCATGAGCACTGGGAACCTCACAAAAAAATCTACACAAACATCGAAAATTTCGACTGCAAATATATGTAAATGATGAACTCGCTTGTTGGAGAGCTATTTGTAGGCAACCATACAAATATAGACTTGGAGAAAATGTTAAACAAATAATATATGAATATTGGAAGAAAAATTTGCGTGTTTCACCAACTGCAAGACATGTGATGTGAAGAAGAATAGCACGAAATCAGTACGAAGAACAAGAAAAACATCTCTTGGAAACCACTCAGATAGAGTTATTCAACAAGTTCAAAAAAAATAATCGTCAAAGTCATGTTTCACTCAGTGATTTTGTTCAACAAAAACCATGGTATGTAAAACCTATCACCGTACGCGACACTTGTTGTTGCTGTTATCATGTGGAATTTGAGTTATATTATGACACATTCCTTGATTTCGGTAGAACATTATGGAAGGATTCACCTCCTCCTTCCACTATCCATGAATTCATATCTCAAATTATATGTGAAAGAGAAAGCGATGAACTATTTTACAAAAAAAATGTGTTCGTGGTAAAAAATGCGATGATTGTGGAAATTTGACTAAATTTCAAAACAAAGATCGTACTGATATAAATGGTCAATCATTGTCCAACATGAAAGTGAAATGGAAGAGATATGAATATATCAGTACATCGATTCAAGGTGCAAATAGTGTTAAAAGAATCGAATTACGAGAAGAAGGAATTTTTCTGATAGACTTTTTGACAAATTTTGAGGCAAAAATTTACAAATACACCAAGCATTCCCATAGAGCTCGATGGCAAGACTTGCAATTAAAAGAATATCGTGAATTTTTTCCACCAGGGACCATTTTTTCAATGATTGATTTTGCAGAAAACTACACATTTGTTCCACAAAAAGAAATTCAGAGTGAATACTATCATTCTGACCAAGTCTCCATGCTCGTCCATATTCTATATAGACATGCTGAACAAAATGTCGATCATATAGAAAGCACGAGTGAAAATCAGCATATCATTAAAGAATATCACTTTTATATCAGTGACGATCGTACACATGATACATGTTTTGTACAACATTGTTTTGGAAGAATTTATGATTCATTGAAAGATCGTGGAATAACATTCAATGAACATTGGATATGGTCAGACGGATGCGCGGGTCAATTCAAATCTGCACGATCATTCTTTTGGTTGTGTTGTCTTCATAAGAAAACATGCATTAAACATTGTTGGAATTTCTTTGAGACTGGCCATGGAAAAGGAGAACATGACGGTGTAGGAGCATGCATAAAACGAGTACTTCGAAGATATCAAATGAACCACTCTGCACGCCGACTTGTGAACGCTGAAGAATTTGTTCAATGGTGCATCGCTGCTCTAAGCCATGACAAAAACCCATCAAGAGAAGTGTGAAGGTACATTCAATTTAATTTATATTGGAAATATAATTTTAAACAATGTACATTTATCATGCAATGATTATTTTTAATTGTATTTTGATATCATATTTACAAATTCTTTTTCTAATTTTCCATATAAAGATTTTTCTGGCATATTGGAATCGGAGACGTAAATAGATCAATTGGAAATGACGTTGAAACAATAAAAGGGACTCGAAAATTGCATTCAATTCAAACAAAGTTGTCCACAAATGTGTTTGCATTGGATAAAAGAAAATATTCTTGTTTTGTGATGTTTGCATAGACAACACAAAATCCAATGACGTTTGTGAAAACAAAATGTATGTGAACAATTGGAAACATACAGAGCTAAATACAAAGGGAAAAATGTTTGTTGCAATGTTTGAAGAAATGCAATCAGAGGAAACTACAATATCATCCGATGGTGATCGAGTTTCTGATCTTGTTAGAGAAGGTAACATTTTAATTACTTAATAATGATTTAAAGATCTAGAAATAAATTTAAATATGCATAATTAAATGTTAAATTTATTTTATTGTGCAGGAGATGTTTTTGTTGTAATTGCACCTATTTACAACGATGAAAATGTGAAGTATTATTTGATGCGTTTCACTGAACGAAAAATGAAATTATTACAAGACTATAATGATCACGGATTTCAGTATGACAAAGGGTCTATTATACTGAAAGGTTATTTTTTCAGACAAACTCATCAAAGTGGAGACTTTGTTTATTTTGAAGACTATGAACCTGATTCCATAAGTTTTTAATATAGTCACTTGGTGTGTGCAGCATACATAAAGTTGATAGAAGTTCAATCAAAGAAAAAATCGAAAATTAAGAAATGAAAAATGTCAAAATCCGATCATGAACGGATTATTGAAGATGGAATTCCATTAGAATTTTTTTGAGTGAACTGTCCAACAATTTATTATATTTGGATTAAATATGTTTTAGAACTACGAGTACTCAACTAAAAATTCAGCTGCTTATGTTATTTGTGGTTTGCACATGTTACAAATTGTTTGGGTACAAGCATGTGCTCTAGTATCAACTGAAAGTAGTTTTTCTATACATGTGCATTGATGAAAAATGTTATATGTATTGGATATATATATATTCTAGAATGAAATTAATTGTTCTTGTATATTAATTGTTCTTGTATATGTTTTCCGAACACATGGTACAAATTATTTCATTTTATTTTGTAAGGTCAGATTCGATCCCCATATGGCCTAGCCTCAAAGGGACGAGATAACAAGTGGTTGTCCCCACTTGCCCGAATCTTAGCTTTTAAGTACAATTTTACTGTTTATGGTAGGCATCTTACATGATGTCCTAGCCAAGGATAGATTCTCTTTGTTTCAAGTTTCCGGTAAAAGTTGTCACCGAATGACCTACTAGGATATTATAAATACTAGCTTTGTAAGATCATTTGGCATTCGGAAAAATTCGAAAGTCTTAGACTGTCAATAAATTTAAAGTATCATTCACCCTAGGGAGTGTAAAATATTCAATGTGGGTTGGTGACGATGCTCACTCCTAGCTTGAAGTAGCTCCAATGACCAATTCTTTAATGAATTCCAATGCACTAGACCAAAGTTGGTGACCTACTTGGTTTTTCACCCAAGAAATTCCAAGGTACTCTTCTTACCTTTGGCCCCCAAAGCTACAATGGAGTTATAGGAATGTGAAGAATTTTTTTTTCACTGATAGGAATTTGGTCACTTCCCTAATCTCCCCTTATCAAAAAGTTCCTATCTACTACATTATCCAGCATGTACTCAAGATCACTATTTCGTAATTAGAATATCACAATATCATAAGTTCTCACAAAAATACATGGAATGCCATTACGACACTCATCTAAAAATGGGGAGCTCAAAACCTAGAAAGCTCCTCGTCCCCTTAATAATAATGTGTTTAATTTAGTCTTTTAGGTGAGGATTAGGTGTGAATCTTGTTTTCACAAACAAAAATAATTAATTGTTTAATTCCATAAATTTGATTATTCACCAAAATACATGTCATATCCACTATTTGTCTCTCCTACAAATTCCCATTATTTTATTAAAATATGATTTTATCTCACCCAACTATCACATGTTCCTAAATTTACTCCTAATTGTTCCCTATGCCCTAAATCTACTCCTAATTGTTCCCTATGCTGCTTCTCCCTTACTTATTTTTAGAAAGTTATTTTCCTAGATCCATCATAACTATGGATCTATCAAGCGCCGAAAGGGATCAAATATAAAGAGGTGAAAACCTCTTTTTTGAGTGCAAAACTTGAGGAAAGGTTTGCACCTAGAGAGATTTGATCCCTCTCGGTGCTTGATAGATCCGTAGTTAAGATGGATCTAGGTTGGTTTCAGTCGTGTGCAACCAAGGAAAAACTATCGATAATATGAGGAACATATGATTAATTTTATCAATAATATGTAAATACATCTAATATTAATGTAACCATTTTAAATATGCTAAATATGTTTGAGATTTATCAAGTCATTTTAATTTTAAATTTTCTTAGTTACCTCAATTTGTTGAGATGATAAATATTGTAGAATAATTTTAATAATGGAAAATGATCAAATAAATTTTTTGAATCCAAAGTGACAATGTAATAATATTGAATGATAGAATGTGAATAATTAGAATGTAATCAATTACAAATAGCATTTATTGTGATCAATCTTAAACTATTTTCTTCTTCTATTCTTATTGTCACCCTTATTAGTTTTTTCATCTTTCCATATCGATTATATTAAAAAGAAAGTAAAAATCATCAATCATAAACCATTTAAATATTTAGCTCGAACTCTTGTAGTAAACACCATACCTTGTCTCTCTTGCTCTCCAATATTATTAGGTTTAATTATTATAACACAAAAATCGTTCTACATTGTCAATATTTTTTTGCGCTTACACTGAAATCAATGAACACTATTAATCCAATGAATTTACAAGTAACGTACCATCATACATGCAATTATATCAAATCAGAAATCAACATATACAATGAAATCAATGGGGATTGTCTTCTTGCAAGTAACATTTCAATTTACCACATGGGCAAATGTAGGTTGAAACCATCCAAAACATTAAGTTTTAGATTGAAACCATCCAAAACTTGAGTTTTAAAAACTTCACATGCCATGCCAATTATAATTCAACTATCCAACAAAAACATTTAACATTAAATATCACATGCCAAATGTATTTGAGATGACAACATTACTTCACATTCACATGCCAAAAGTACTAAAACCATCCAAAAATTAAATAAAACAAATTATATAATAACAATGTAATCCAATATGTCCAAAAATTGTAAATCTCACAAGTATCAAACTGTATCAAGTTTAACAAATTTTAAAACCATCTAAATTTTGAAATCAAATCTACTGTAAATCATGTCCATCAAATGGAGGATCTAGCATCTTCCCTACTAGGGTCTCAGTCCGCGCCCTATCCTGTGAATGGGAAACCTACATACACAATGCACATGTACTTGAACATTAAAATTTGATGTTTTAAAAATGAATGAGAATATATATATATCTAGAACTTCATGTAAAAAACAAAATATAACAAAAAAATCATGCAATACCTCGTAAGGTTCCCTCTCCATTTGATGAACAGGTTCTGCCATAGAAACATCTGCAGTGGTAAACTGTACAATATACATGTACAATTAAATATATATATATATATATAAATTAAAAACTTTCAAATGAAAATGCACGTGTACATATATAAACTTATTTTCAATAATATTAAAAAAAGGAACTAAAGACAACTTGTTCAAATGTTGTGGATGTTCCTATCTCTGTCGCTAGAGTCCACGGATTAAAGAAATCTTCTATAGGAAGCTAAATTCAAAAAATTTTAAATAACTCAAAATATAGATCTCTCTCTCTCTCTATATATATATATATCTCAATTTTTAATGGAAATTTTTGAGGTAGAATATATATATATATATATATATATATATATATATATAACTTTTAAACATAAATTTTAAACTTGTGAAAAATTGTCCATACTTGTGGCTCATCTCCCAAGGAAGTAGAAGGTACATCTCCTAAGGAAGAAGAAGGTACCGCCATCCCAAAAACATCAGACAGAATCGGTACCTGTTAAAACATTTTATCAAATTATATATATACATACATGTACATGTGTGGCAACAATTATTTATTTTAGAGTCACTTAAAAAACAGTAACATACATGTGCCAACATATCATGATGGTCAGACCCATCTGCATTGTTTGAGCCAGAGGTCCCGAACGTAATATTAACATTTTCATCACGCATCATGCCTGAGAACTGCAAATGGTGTTTTAACATATAATCATACATTTTTGTTAGATTAATGTACACATACAAATAAATGTATACATGTACATACACATGTATTTATTACAAATTGTACACATGTATATGTAAAAATAATTTCAAACCTTAAGGTCACTAACACATACCGTTCCGGTGCCCTCTTCCTCATGAAAAATTAGGTCTTGCAGACCATTGCGACAATTTATTGCATATGTTCGGAGATCTTCAACATTCATGTTGTAAATCTCCTCATCTGTACGATAAACAAAATTGGCACGTGCATTTTCACGTTCTCTTTGTCGATTTAAACAAAGATCGACTCCACTCAATCCGCTATGAACATTGTCGATCATAACATCCCTTGCTTCTCGACTTATTTGAGAAGTCGCATCCATCTCTGATAGCAGAGTTTCGACTCGAAACAGTCGACTCACCAATGGTGGCTTAGGGCAAGGCAACTCCACATCTCACTTAGCGCCCTTACGGTCATATAATCGACCTTTCCCTAGGCCGAAAAATTCTGAAGGAAGGTCATTGTAGTTGGGTTTCATACCCAAAAAAAAAATCTACATAAAACATTTGTGCAAAATAAACAGGAACCTCATTGTTCCATGGAAGCCTTCCAAAGGCTGCAAGATGTCGATCATACAAATAACGAGCTTTTTCTGGGTTCTTGAAATACTACACCTTCAACATTTTTCTTTTTGGCCCTTCCTTATAATTAAACATTGACTTGGCCTCTAGTCTTGTAACTTTTGTTTTATGTCCTACCATTTATCGGGACCCATCACTGTTTCTTTTCTCTTTGTCATCAGTTCTACAAATGAATCAGTCGTTGGCCCCAAATTTATGTACACATTTACCATTTCACCCAATGAATGTGTAACTATTTCAAGGCTTTGTCTACTCTCAGCAGGTAGAGACAAAGCCATGAGATCTCTTTGCAATTTTGCATGAAGGCTTTCACACCTTTGTAAGGTGCATTCCGCCATGTTGGTTTCCCATGGTATATCAGTAATCTCAGCCGGATAAGTTGTGCTGGGTTGATAGCCTTCTTCTTGAATGTAGCGAGCTGCCCTGTGTCTATTTTGACCACTAGCTCCAACATTTTTGGCCTCTGCATCAATATATATATTATTTCGTATATTAGAAAAAACACGTGTAAAAAAATTTGTACAAATTTAATGAAAAAATATTGAAATTGATGGCAACCTTGATGTTGTTGGTTAACATCTTCTCCAACATGACCCTGCTGAGAACGAGACCCAGAATGACGCTGTTGAGAACCAGACCCACAGTGACCCTGTTGAGAACCAGCAGTCGTTGATTGGCCTTCGGGGGAATAAATATCACCCCCTTCCCGCAACCTGCTACCACTCATACCTCGACCAGTTGAACCTTGGCCACGCTCCATGGATGGAGTAGAAACCCTTCTCCTCTTACCTCCTAAAAATTAAAATATGAAACCTATTAACAACTAATTTAACTCACAAAGTTAATAAAAAATCAATTCCATATGTACACACATGTATGGAGATTTAAGATTATATTTAAATACCGTGAACATCCCCCGATCCTTGAACCTCCATATGGGATTCGGCTGATCTTCGTCGTTCATACTTCATGATATATATCTATTGGTCAACATTTACACAAAATAGATTTCAAAAATCAATTTGTAATTTAGTGTACACAAATTATGTAGAACACAACTTTCAAAGCAATAATTGATCATGTGTGAAACTAAATTTAATTGAAAAAGAAATTATAAAAATGATAAGTTCACCAAATTGCGCTTTACATGGTGGGAGCACACTTGGTATAAAATTTACCACTTATACACTTTAGTTTGTGGAAGAAATGACACATGTACATAGTTTACCTTAAAGTAGTTGTGTTTTACGGATATTAAAATGAAGAACTTCTATTTAGATCCATTCCAGAGATTGACTGTAGGGGCATTTACTAGATATGTCACCTTTCATAAAAGATGACATCCAGAGGCTACCTAGCCCTTTACAGACTCTACCTATAGAACTTGTAGAAGTAAACACTAGAGGCATTAACAATATCAAAGAACGTTTTCATGCTCAGACATGGGAATGTGTCTCTTTCCCTACCCAAAAAAATAGTTCAAGGTAGTTAATCTTCATAGACATGTCATCAAGCAAGTCAATGTGATCATCCCCAACTTACTTTTTATGAAATTAGGCTTGGAATCCTCTACAACCTGGTGGATGGAGTTGAATGGGAACTAGGTTGAAAGGCCTTGCCAAAATACATGCTAGTGAATAACACTTACTAGGTTATACCAACAAATAAAGTGGGAGAAATGTTTTCTCCTCAAGGTTGTCCAATTGGGTGTGTAATACCAACTTCACCCATTTCCTCACAGGTTTCTCTCTTAGGTTACAAATGTCTTCCACCTTATTAGTTATATATTTTTTAATTTCCCGTGGATTCATTTATTTTTTTCTCCTACCATCTCGCTCTCTCACTCCCCAAATTATTGTCATCAAACATGCCCCATTGAGGATCTTGAGCAATGTTTGCACCATACTTAGAACTGTCATTGCTGCTAATTGAAATTGGAGTTTTTAAAAGCTAATTAACTCATAAATTTCTCACAAAATACACTTAAATCTTGACACAAACCCCTTCCCAATTGGCTAACTTTAGACGATCCTAAACACATTTTTATTTAACTAATGAGGGAGATAGCCCAATAAAACTAGTTTGTCAATATTCAAATCAAGTTGGTATAAGAGTACAATTTAGCTCATTTTAGTCAAGGTTAGTTAGAAGAATTAGCTATTGGTTTATGTCTTCAATTTCCTCTCAAAATGAATGTGTACGTGCTTTTCAAAGACACACTAGAGGAATAAAGTCCAAATTTTTGATGAAAATGTGCTATGAAAGTAAAGGGTTAAAGGCAACCATGTACAAGGCATAGTTAATACAAAGCACAGTTGAGCCAAATGTTGTTGAGGAAGGGCCTAATTATTTGGGTCTTGGTTATGGAAAACATGGAGAATGCTCCAAAGCCAAGGAGGCACATGAAGCTATTCCAAGAAGGAATTTTATTTTGTGTTCATTACCTCAAGCTTGTGAAGTTTGTGTTCACGATGAATGGAAAAGTTTGACACCCACTTTGCAAGAAGATGTTAATAAACATGCAGCTAATGAGAATGTAAAAGAAGAGGATGTTGAAAGCTCTATCTAGTCATTGAATTCATTTCTAGTATTCAGAGGGGAGCCACTACCTCATCAAATTCACCTCCTCAAGAAGGCGACAATGGTGAATGTTCAAGGTATAAATTTGCCTTTAATCAAATTTCTTTTTATTAAGATAAACATGGTAAATATTCACATAAGATATACAAAATAACTTGCACATGTTCCTTTTGTGGTTTGAATAATCATAATGTTTATAGATGTTGGAAGAAGATATCCATACACATTGAAACTTTCTAAATAAATGAGGCAAAAATTCAAAGGCCCATTGGACAAGGAAAATGATGTTGAAAATAAGATGCGATTGTTTATTACTCATTGCCATAAGAAAGGTCACCTTGTGGACAAGTGTTTGACTTTGTATCCAACAAGTCATCCACAACATTTGAAGAAGGTGGAAAGAGATAACGACAAGAATGGAAAAGAGGATTCCATTATCGATGAGGGTCGAGATGATTCACATGATGAAGTGCAGCTAAAAGATGCGCCATTGAAATGGTTCGCTAACGGATGGTTATATTTCTTATCTAATTAAGGCCTTGCATGTATTTTGATGTTTAAACATTCGTTAAGAATCCAAGTAGAAAACAGTGAGAAAACATTCAAGAGGGAGAATCCAACAAATAAAGATGGTTTTAATTTATTTTCGTAACTTGGTTTCCAGAATAGCTTACCTAATTTTTGATTGAAAATAAAACATAAATTATTTAGAAACTAGAGTAGAGCTCAGTGTAAAATATATGATAAATACCTCGAATAAGTATCCTTCAGAGTTGAGTATTAACATTATGGTAGTCCAACGTTTCCACTGGAGCTCCTCAGCAAACTTTTCTAAGCCTGCACATGCACAAAAATATATACCCAAAAGAAACTTTGCATGTGGGATGTGCAAAATAAACAGTTACACAATATGTGCTATGTACAATAACCATGGCTATAGGGAGTAAGAAGGCCAACCACCCAAATATAAACAATAAAAATAAAATAAAATAAAATAAAAGACCACGAATATACTACGAGCAAGAACTAAGAAATAGAGATGGATATTCCTAAAGCATTCATAGACTAAGAAAAAAGAAGAAGAAATAAAAAAACGAAAAAGGACAAATCAACAAGGTGCACTGCATCAGCCCAAAATCAACAACCCACCACCCTCTATGCCGTGCTCTGTAGCAGTCTGTTGTGCTCTGCTCAGCAACCCACCGCACTCTATGTCGTTCTCTATAGCATTCTACTATGCTCTGCTCAGCCCAACCAAACACAACAACCCACCATCCTCTATGCACTGATGTGTAGGGGAATTCTGCTCAGTTTGAATGCAGAAGCGATTAGCAGTATACAAAATTGATGAAGATAAATACATATCTATTTTCATGAATAGAGATCATCCATATGTATATATACCATTAATGGAATCGGAGCTTGATGACATAACACCTATGCCGAGCTTGATCACCTGGAAGAAATGAACCACCATGCTCCCAATTTACAGAAATTTCCTTTGAATTGCTTCGACATGCATGGTGAGGATTGCGAGGATTCTATGTACTCCATTCGCGTTGGTGTCACAGAGGCTTTGCATTCTCCTTCTTGATGCCAAGAGATCGTTTCCAAGAGATTAACCATCAGCTAAAACTCAGATGTGCACCTGTATACGGGCTTGCTTGCGTCTTTGGATGAATGGAAAACATCAATCCTTATCCATTTCTTCATGTCGTCAACGGCTATGCTTTTCTCAATTGACTTTCCCAAACCACATCATAATCATTTTAATGCCCATTCATTTATTCATGCTTACAACGGCTATGGTTTTTTAAATTCGCTCTTTCCCTCCCAAACTACATCATAGCCGTTTTAATGCACCTGCCATCACAGACTCCGCTGGTTCCCACACTGCTAACCTGATCGATGGTCATTTTCAAGTTAGCAGTGGCGTTGCCACGTGACGTGGCACCGACTTAAAATTTGGTAAGACAAATTAACCACCATTCATTTGATGTTAAAATTTAAATTATAAAATCTGCGATGATATACTTAGGTCTGTGGTAAAATTCAATAATTAAATTAGATATTTTGCGAATAAATTTTTTTGACCATCAATTTAATGTTAAAATAGTAAAATTTCTTAACCATCCATTGGATATTAACTATTTTGCATGCGTTAGTTATTGAAAATTAAGGATGTAACTAGGGTTGTAACACTTGGATTTTAGTCTTTATATTAAATATATTAATCACTTGTGTCTATAATAAAGGTATTTTGTGTTATTTAACATGAAAAATAGAAGAATAAATATAATTATGTTTTATTAAGATATAAAGATATTTAATATAATATAATGGTTGATAATTTTGATTTTTATAATCTAAGTGACTAAATTTTATATAGATCAAAAAACTGGATTTTTTTTTTATTTTTTGAAAATTATTATTATTGAAATATACATATAAATTACATTAAAAAAATCACATAGTTTAATATACGTTATTCATATCATTATTGATTTCAAATATATTCATATCTCTGTTTTTAAATAATTATTATTTATTAGCCATGAATGTATTAGAGTAGAGATGTTTATACACTAATGAAAAGTTGTATCTAATATAACTATTATTATTATTATAAGTTTGGCAGTACCTTTCATTTTCTCTTTTTTTTCTTTTTAACTCTATCTTTATCAACATGTCGAGATACATCACCCCAAAGGGAATTGAACTTGTGATGAGTGCTATAACAACCCGCCTCATACATTCTCAATATTTTAAATGGAAAAATATTACTCTTTGTCTCAGCACTTCATTAGCTTCCTAACCTTGATTCCAACTATAAAATCATTAATTTACTTTAAAAAATTTTATGACCATAACAATGATTATGTAAAAGTATCTATGTATAATATCTCTTCCCCACTTTCCCATCCTCACTATTTACCCACATTCCCATCTTCACATTTATCTTCTTTCATCTTCCTCTGTACCTCTTTGCTCTAAAATACACTAAAATATTAAAAGCTTTACTTTATAAAATTCATATGAAAAAATACACCAAAATGTTGAAAGCTAATATGTACAATATATAAGAAAGTACAAACAAATTTACATCAAAATAAAATCAAATTAAAATTGAAATTTTCAATCAAAATATACTATTTTTCATAATCATTTTGGGTCTACTAACTACTATTTATTTACTTTGAATAAACTTTAATTTTCTTTTTAAATCTGAAAATATAGCATATATCTCAAATATATTTCTAAAAATTATAAACCCAAAAATACTTCTACTTCATAAAATTTCCTCAAAATATTGTTTCTCCCCAATCTAATTAATACAAATGCACAAAATATCATTTAAATATATCAATAATAAATATTACTTACAATTTAATTTAATTGTGACTAAAAAAATAACAATACTTTATAATAAAAAATTACCCAAACTGATCGTGAATAAACATTTACTTTAAACAGAGTAAGATCTCACCATAAAATCTCATCTGCATAGTGATTGTGAAAAGCCAAATTACAAACAAAAACAAATATGTTGAAACTATGCTGTTTCTTCCTTTAATAAAATAGCACTTTCTTGATTGTTAAAAAAAACACAATACAATTTTATCATCCAGCCTCAAATAAATATAAAATATTTGTGTATATCTAATTACTGACCTTTCAAATATAACGATTACTTTAATAAGTATTGATATTTGGAGATTGAAATGGATCAACAAAATTCTCAATAAGCTGACGAAAACGTAAACGAAGGATAGAATCAGCATACAAGGTTATTGTCCCCGAACCAGAAGCCATGGAGCTTTTATCCTTTTACTTAGGAAGGCGTTCGGCGTTGATTATGTGAATTGTTTCTACAATAACAATTAACAACTTATAAAAATGATAGTGGTGCGGTCTTGGTTTTATTTTTTCTTAATCAGTTTCGACTTTTGAATGCTGGTTTCACCCATAAGTTGCCTCAATACGGGGACCTGCTCATCATCTCCAGGCTCTTCATGGAATATAAGGTTTTCATCAAAAAATTAAAATAAAGCCTGAACTTATTGAGAGAGAATATCATGTCAAGTAGTCGCGAATGTGGAATACTGTTGGAAAAGGTGATTTAAAATTTGCTTACGAGAGAGCGAAGCTTACTTAGATTTTTGTTGAGAATCCAAGTAGAAAACAGTGAAAAAACATTCAAGAGGGAGAATCCAACAAAGGAAGATGGTTTTAATTTATTTTCGTAACTTGGTTTCCAGAATAGCTTACCTAATTTTTGATTGAAAATACAACATAAATTATTTAGAAACTAGAGTAGAGCTTAGTGTAAAGTATATGAGAAATACCTCGAATAAGTATTCTTCAGAGTTGAGTATTAATATTATAGTAGTCCAACGTTTCCACGGGAGCTCTTCACCAATCTTTTCTAAGCCTGCACGCGCACAAAAAAATATACCCAAAATAAACAGTGCATGTGGGATGTGCAAAATAAATAGTTACACAATATGTGCTATGTACAATAACCATGGCTATAGGGAGTAAGACGGCCAACCACCCATCTCCCAGACAGAAACAAATCTAAACAATTAAAAAAAAGAAAATAAAAGAAAAGCCCAGGAATATACTACGAGCAAGAAGTGAGAATTAACGATGGATATTGCTAAAGCATTCACAGACTAAAAAAAAAGAAGAAGAAATAAAAAACGAAAAAGGACAAATACACAAGGTGCACTGCATCAGCACAAAATCAACAACCCACCAACCTCTGTTGTGCTCTGCTCAGCAACCCACCGCCCTCTATGCAGTTCTCTATAGCATTCTACTGTGCTCTGCTCAGCCCAACCGAACACAACAACCCACCATCCTCTATGCACTGCTGTGTAGCGGAATTCTGCTCAGTTTGAATGCAGAAGCGAGTATACAAAATTGATGAAGATAAATACATATCTATTTTCATGAATAGAGATAATCCATATGTATATATACCATTAATGGAATTGGAGCTTGATGACATAACTCCTATGCCGAGCTCGATCACCTGGACGAAATGAACCACCATGCTACCAATTTACAGAAATTTCCTTTGAATTGCTTCGACATGCATGGTGGGGATTGTGAGGATTCTATGTACTCCATTTGCATTGGAGTCACAAAGGCTTTGCATTCTCCTTCTCGATGCCAAGAGATCGATGCCAAGAGATTAACCATCAGCTGTAACTCAGATGTGCACCTGTATATGCGCTTGCTTGCGTCTCTCGATGAATAGAAAACATCAATCCTAACCCATTTCTTCATGTCCTCAACGGCTATGCTTTTCTCAATTGACTTTCCCAAACCACATCATAATCATTTTAATGCCCATTCATTTATTCATGCCCACAACGGCTATGGTTTTTTAAATTCGTTCTTTCCCTCCCAAACTACATCATAGCCGTTTTAATGCACCTACCATCCCAAACTCTGCTCGTGCCCACACTGCTGACCTGGTCGATGGTCATTTTCAAGTTAGGAGTGGCGTTGCCACGTGACGTGGCACTGACTTCAAATTTGGTAAGGCACGTTAACCACCATTCATTTGATGCTAAAATTTAAATTATAAAATCTGCGATGATATACTTAGGTCTGTGGTAAAATTCTTTAATTAAATTAGATATTTTGCGAATAAAATTTATTAGTCATCAATTTAATCATAGTAACACGGGTACCGCTCCCAGCCATTGGAGAGCACGTACCCCACGCTCCTCCGCTCCTGGGAGCTTGGGAGCTTGTAGGAAACTTTCCCAAATTGTTGGGAGCTTCAAAGGGTACTTTGGAGCTTTTTGGGAGCTTCAATACTACAAATTTTGACGTTTCAGGTACTTATTTTGAGCAGATTTTCACCTTTCGAGTACCTATTCTAAGCAGATTTTCAACTTTTGGGTACCTATTTTGAGCAGAGAGGGTACCAATTGTTTATTTCATAACTAATACATGATTAGTCAGGGGATTGGACTGCATGGGCTCTGTAAAGCAACAGAGATGTGGAGATCTACCAAATATTTCAACAAAATATATACAATTGCTAGTCATTCCTTGGCAGCTCCTGTTGCAAATCTTGAAGTTCAACAATTGCAAATAACTCTACTTTCTTGAAGCCTATCTTGAAGCTTTAATGATAAGATTCAACAAATTACAATGATGGCCAGAAAGAGAAAGAGTAGTGTGTTAATCAGTTTCATTCTATAAATTTCCAAACTTGAATTTCAAAATTGAATATAATATAGTGTTACATGAAATCACATAATAATCAAGTAATAATAACCTTTTTTTTTGTTTAGGAGTTCCACATGTTTCTTCACTTGCAAGGAATTTCATTGGCAAGTTGTTGATGGATTGATAGTTTGATTTTTTCTGGCGGTGTTTCAATGTCCAATCTTTTACATATTTCAATGCAAGATGGAATCTGCATGGTGGAATTTAATTTGCACCTTTAAATTATTTTATTTTTATTTTTAATATATTATATTATTGCCACTCCCAACTTAAAGTTTCCTGTAATTTATAAGTCAAGCAGTACCTATAATCATCAACATTATGTGTCACACGTACTGGGAATCCTTTACAATATAATTTATAAGAAGAAGAATTTAGATGAACCTATTGGATATTGGGACTATTTTCATGCACGTAATATGTCGAAATTAAGGATGTAACTAGTGCTGTAACACTTTGATTTTAGTCTTTATATTAAATATATTAATCACTTGTGTCTATAATAAAGGTATTTTGTATTATTTAACATGGAATATAGAAGAATAAATATAATTATGCT
>JAXQQM020074605.1:0-119664 GCA_034641835.2 Pinus albicaulis
TCGCTATAGCGACATCTATAGAATGTTGTCGCAATACCGACGCCTAAAATCTGTCGCAATTGCGACACCATGGCCCAAAGCGTCGCTAAACTACTACATTTGGCAGAAATTCCGACACTTGCTTCCGACGCTTTTGACCAACTGTCGGAAATTTTCCCAAATTTTTTCCATCCGGCCCGCAATCGTCGCTGTATCGACGTCTATAGAAACCTGTCGCAATACCGACACCTAAACCCTGTCGCAATTGCGACACCATGGCCCTAAGCGTCGCTAAACTACTACATTTGGCGGAAATTCCGACACTCGCTTCCGACGCTTTTGACCAAATGTCGGAAATTTCTGCAAATTTTTTCAATCTCACCCGAAGCCGTCGCTATACCGATGATTAGAGAGATTGGTCGTAATACCGACACTTAGACAAAGTGTCGCAGTGGAGACGTCTGAAGGAAGACGTCGCAATGGCGACCCTATTCTCCACGGGGTCGCTATTGCGACAGATGCGTCCAAACGTCGCAATTGTAACACAATGTCTAAGTTGCAATTGCGACGTTTGGAGGCATCCGACGCAATAGCGACGCTTTGTGTGTATGTGTTGTGAGGAATAATTATATAGTTCAACTTAATGGTTCATTATATAATCATGTGATCATCACTAATGATATATCTTAAAAAGCAACTGAAAAGCCATGTGTACAAAATCGATGTATACTCTAGAGAGTGGTTCTCATATCACTATGTAAATTGTTGTATGCTACTTCAACAAAATTATAAGATATACTGTAATACACATCATATATGCACCATAACAATTGGTAGAGGGTAAAACCCACCTGCCACACCTTTGTACTCGATCCAATTTTCTCTGTCAACTCTTCTAGCTGTGGGAGTTTCCTTCAAGGATCATAATACCCCCAAGGCTTGTTATCACCCTAGTAATTCTCAGGTTGTGGGATAGGGATTTTTGTAGTTAAGAACACCAAGGGTAACCAAGAACCGCTTTGGGAATTCAAGATCTAGCCTTCTTGAACTCTAGAGAGGGATCTCTCCGTATGATTTAGCTTTCTTTTAGTAACAGATATTAGGCTAGCTATGATTGTGTATTTGGGTTTGATTTTAAAAGATTGGTGGGAATAAAGAGATTTCAAGGTTAACGAGAAGGATCTACCAGAATATTTGGCAATGGAGTCAACTCTCTAGGCAAGCAGAACTAAGAAATAAGGCTCAGAGATGCAAATGTGCTAAGGGCAAGATAGGTGACCTTCTAAGGCTATGTATAGGCTTGATTTGATGGAGTGGATGGAATCTGAGCAAAAGGGCACTTAAGAATCATTAAGCTACAGATAAGAAGATTGAAGAAGGGGATCTAACTGGGAACCGTAGAACTGCCCATAAGGTTTTACGAACAGGCTATTACTGGCCTACCATCTTTAAGGATGCCAAAAAATTCGTGCAGGCCTGTGATAGCTGCCAAAGGGGAGGACGCCCTGGGCAGTCTGATGAAATGCCTTTGAACCCTCAACTAGTGATTGAACCATTTGAACGCTGGGCACTTGATTTTGTTGGCCCTATTAGTCCTCCCTCAAACCAAAAAACATACATCCTAGTTGCAACCGAATATGTCACTAAGTGCGTCGAAGCAGAGGCAGTTTCAAAAGCTACAGAGGACTCTGTAGTACAGTTTCTTTTCCAAATCTTTGTGCGCTATGGTCTCCCAAGGGACATAATCACAGATGGAGGACCACAATTTGTAGGTAATAAATTAGCTGAAACATTGCAAAACTACCACATTCAGCACAAGATTACAACTCCATATCACCCACAGGCCAATGGCCAAGTAGAGAGCACGAACAAAGTAGAAAACATTAAAATGCCAAGTAGAGAGCACGAACTATAGTTGTCTTGAGAAATTTTATTCACACTGAATACTTTGAATTGTTAAGTATTTATACAAAAAAATGTTTACAAAATATCTCAGGAATTGAGATGATGTTTTAATCAAAAATAGGAAAGAAAACTTAAAAAGAGGGACAGCTGCAAAACAGTTTGCAAGCTGTTACCTTTTTACAAGCAAAAATAGAACTGATTATTCTAATTTTAACTGATTGTTGTTGTACTGCACTTTAACCCTGTATTTTTACCATTTGAGGTAACAATAAAAAATGAATTTGCAAGTGAATTTCCTGTTTTTTATCCATTAAATTCACAGCAGATCTGTGAATTCTTGCCACTCTTTTGCAGAGGGGATCTTCATAGTCTTCAATTTTCTGTAACTTTCATCTGCCTCTGTATACTTGGCAAAGTTAGGCTTTATAGTGAACATATGCCTGATCTCATTATCTAAAAAGAACAGATTTTCAAAATACTGAAGAAGTATTCTGCTTGTTGGTGATCCTTGAGGCAGTTGTTGTCTGGCTTGCTCTTTTGCATGATTTCTGATTTTTAGATCATACTCTTTCTGAGGCATTAAATTTTCATTCAATGCGTGAATATCAGGCAAACCTGCTTCTGACAATGTTTTGTATTTGGCTAAAAATCTTGAGATGGATAAATTCATGTCTTTACACCGGTCCTCTAGAGTACTCATTATGTTTCTTTTGTTCAGGACCTTTTTGATTTGAAGAATGGTTTTTGTTCTATCAACAATTTTCAATTCTTCCAACTCTTCCCTGGTTTTACTGTTTAAAAAACCTATGAGTTGGATTGCTTGGGCTGGTTTTTTGTCAATTTCCCTCTTAGTCTTGTCAATCTCTACACTAGCAACTTGAAGTAACTCCCTTTGTTCATAAATTATCCGAATTGAAGGCCATTGAGAATGAATGCCATCAATAATTTTGGTCCATAAATGACTTTTTATAAAGGCCACTTGATCTGTAAGATTTACTTGTGCTTGAAGAATCTTTACCTGTTCTTGTAGTCGATCAGCCCTTTGCTCATGTCCTCTAGAAGTAATCAAGGCATCATTTTTGGATTTTTCCAAATTTTTAATAGTGCCTCTCAAACTAAGAATCTCTTTATCTTGGTCTTGTGGTGTGGTCCTCTGTGAGGATGAAGAAGAAGAGGCAGAGATTAGAGAAGTAACTGGCACTGCAGTTGGCAGTACTCCCTTCGGTGCCAAGTGTTCTGCCAAAGTAGATGGTATAGCAGTGTTTACAGTGGGGATCACTGTAGGAATGACCATTGGTTGTGCTTTTCTTAGTTTTTCATTCTCTTTCATTAGAGCTTCCATTTGACTTTCCATTGTTTTTATCTGACCTGACATTTGATGTACAAGCTCCTTTAAATCATCATTCTCTATTTTTTGCTGTAGAATTTCTTTTGCTTGAGAGTTTTCACTCTGAGGCAACTTCAACTGTTTTCTAAGAGTAGCTATATCCTCATTTTTTTGTTTAATTAAGACTTTTGCCCCTTCAATGTTGGCTGGGTCACCCCCTGCTTCAATCACTATATCTTCTAGTGCTTTTATTCTTAAATTATTAGCATACAGTGAGGCTTTGTCCAACCTCATTTGATTTTGGAGGTTGAGCACTTTTTTCTCAAGCCTAATTGATTTCATAGTTTTACTGACAATTTTGGAATATAGCATTTCAGTATTGCTCCTATGAAATTCAATTTGATCTAATTCATGAATGGCATCTGCATCCAGTTCAAGATCTATTTTGGAATAATCTGCCACTGATTTTGGCTCAGCCACTGTAGGCTTCAATAATGACATTACCAATTTATTGGATGAATAATCAAATGCTGAAAGAATCCTGTCTTTGTTTCCAGGCTTTTCTTTAAGAAATCTAGAATGAGCTTGATTCTTGAGCTCTTCATTCTTCTCTTTAATCTGTCTGAATCTAATCTGAATCTCTGACTCTGTATTGTCAGTTTCCTGAGAAGAAGGAGGCAAATCGACAGTAGCCTGGTTTTCCTTCATGACTGTATCTTTTTGTTGTGTTCCATTTTTTACATTTTGAAGCTCTTTTAATGTTTGAGTGACTATTCTTGTTGCTTCATCATTTATATCAATATTTACAGCCTTATCCTTTTCTTCTTCTGTTGACTTGCTTCTTTTACCATAAGGAGTTCTGAATTTTATGTCCTCAATAGTCTCAGCTATGAAACTATCTCCTTCTCTGTCTCTTTTATGTACATTATAAATATCTTTGCTTGTAGAAGCCACCTGTACTGTCTGTTCAATTTGTTTGCCTTTTCCACTGTCTACCTGTATTACCTATACTGCCTGTGAATCATCATCAGATAGGGTGTTTGGCTCCCATTCAATTTTATTTACATATCTTTCAATATGGGGCTTAGGATCATGCAAGTAAACATGCAACTTACATTTTACCCTTATTGCACTCAAAATACCTTGTGGGTCATACTTCCATGTAAAAATACATGGGAACTTATACTCTTTAAGTTTGACATTTATCTCATTGGCAGCTTCTCTGTTATTCACAATGAATGGCCCAATTTGATTTTTCAACTTAAATTGGGTCTTTTTCTTGAAAGCTATGAAGTGGATTTTATCTACATTCAATAGTTGTCTCAGATATTCTAAAGAAAATATTCTTGTAGTTACAAATTTGGGTAACTTATATGGGGCCAGGGATGAGCCATACACTCTGATTTCTGTATGATTTTGATATAAATACCAATCTCCAATTTTGTAGCTCTCTGATAACTGCAGAATTCTTCTTGTCTCACCATTGATCCTAGGGATCTCCTCTTTTTCCAAGAGATACATAGCAGGGGCTATAAATGAGTCATTGAAATCTGTAAAACTATACTCTTTGTTCCATTTCCTTAGAATAGATGACCACAATACTACTGATAGAACTTTTCCTTCTGCATCCACTTTCTGACATTCAATTGGAAACTTATCTGTTTGATAATATAGGAAGAGGTGTAGTAGATAAGAGGAGTATCTCAAAACTCCTTCTTCTGATAATTTGGATAACTGATAATGCATATTATCAGCAATACATCTAGCAAAATTGAACTGAATGGATGGTGATTGACCAGGGTTTAGAGTTGACAGAAAACCTAGGATAGCCACATCAGTGAATTCATCACTGGCGTATCCTAGTATGAAGGAGAGCATTGAGACAATCTGTCTAGTTTCATCTGGGAAATCAAAGGTTTCGAAAGGAGGATCTAACTTAGGAATATCAACTTGATTTGGACAAAAATTCTGGTATATTTTGAATCTAGCATTGAAATCCAAGTCAAGATATAGTTGGGTTAAATCTTCTCTTGTTAGGGTAGCAGAATCGGGGTCATGATTCATTTGCAGCATGGAATTTATCGACTCTTCAGTGATGTAAAACAGGGTTTCTTTTTCTTTGTTTACAATACATCTTTTTTCTGGCATATAATAGGCTTGGCATAATCTGATAAAGTCAGGAACAGAATGAGTGAGAGGGACAATATATCTAGGCAGATTGGATTCCCAAATTGGAATATCTTTTTCACCCTTTTCCACTGATTTGCCATAGCACCAATTATAGACATCAAGCGCGTTAAATTCTACATTAGGGTCTATTATTAGACAGTCCTGATCAACTAAAGGGCTCTTCTCTGGAGGAATGACTGGAGGCTGGACTGGTCTGACCACTTCTGTAGAATCAGCCGTGAGTGCAGGAGTTGGTTTGTCGATTTTGAAGGACATAAGCTGAGGAAACTTTGCAGAAGACTTCTTTTCAGATTTTGGGCCTCCATTCTTGGGGGTTACCTGCTTCTTGGTCATTTTTAATAATGAACGAAGCAAGCTTAAATGGTTTGCTAAGTTCCTTTACGAGAAACATGGGTTTCTTGGCGAATTTCTACTGAAAATGGGGTTTCTGAGCAGGGTTTTTAGGAAATGAAAGGAATTTAAAGCTCAGGACATGTATTTAAAATCAATTTCAACAGCAAAACGGACCAGGGTATGGAAAAAACTGCGAGAAAGGGCAATTAGGGATTCCAGGGAAATTTTGACAGAGTTTTCCATGAAAAATGGACACTTTTTTGCAGTAACTTTGGTAATTATTTGAAATCGACAGGAATTTTGAAATCTCAGAGGGAAACTTCGAATAAAAGTACCTGGAGAACCAGCGGAATTCGGTTGAAGACATTGCAGAGGTGCTCAGTCTTCAATTTTTTGAAAATGGCTTCGCAGAGGACAATGTAGTACTTTGTAATGGAAATTCAGGGCAATGGGCGTCGAAAAATGGTACTGGTAGGTTGAAAATGGCTCTGCAAAGTTTCTCGGGGTTCAAACGGCGTGATTTTGAGGAAAAACGGTTCTGCAATGTTTTTATAGGTTTAAAGCGAAAAGGTGAAAATTTGAATGCAAATAATAATTTTAATGTTATCCTTCGATGGTATAACCATAGTTAAATGACATTAAACTCGGGTTAAACGGGTGAGGTTTAGGGAATATCGCCAGTGGTATTCGTGAGGGTAAATGGTGGTAAGCGGAAACTAGCTTTTCGAACGCGATACAACGTGGTGGCGACACGTAAGCGCGGGTGGTTTGGAAAAACCACCCATTTCGCGCGGCTTTGCCAAAACATAAAACGATTACTTTATGAGCGCGGAAATGTATTAGCGCCGTCGGATCTGGATTCAACGAGCGAACAGCCACAATGAAAAGGAAAGGTGCGGGGAAAATCGGTTAGTTATCGGGTTCAGTGCGATACTATTGCAAAAGTGTCACAAGACCGACGAAAATGGAAATCGTTCAAAACGTCAGTAAGAGCGACGCTTACCGAAAAGGTGAAAGGTAAGTTATCGGGTTCACTTTGGGTCATTGATCTTGGGAAACCGTCGCTATACCGACCTTTAGAGAAATGTGTCGCAATACTGACACTTAGGAAAAGTGTCGCAATTCCGACACTATGCCCCAAAGCGTCGTTAGACGGCTTCCTCCAAACCTCTCTATTATATGTTTTACGAAGATATGGTAAGTAACTCTCTCTTGTTCTTCGTAGAAATAATTATATATAATTTTTATTTTTATTTTCAAAATAGATTAAAAAATTGTATGAGAAAAATTATTAATTCATCAATATGTGTGTGTTGTGAGGAATAATTTCATAGTTCAACTTAATGGTTCATTATATAATCATGTGAGCATCACCAATGATATATCTTAAAAATCAACTAAAAATCCATGTGTACAAAATCGATGTATACTCTAGAGAGTGGTTCTCATATCACTATGTAAATTGTTATATGCTACTTCAACAAAATTATAAGATAAACTGTAATACACATTATATATGCACCATAACAATTGCCATACAACTAATTTGTTTTAGGATACATGTGGAATTCTAGGGGTAAATTCTATATGATGTGTATATCAATCTATTAGGTGTTGGTAAGTTTTGAGTATCTAAGAAATGATAAGGAATATCCATACATCATGATCTTGTAATGTGATTATAAATTGTCTATAATATCCATAAAATGTATAAATGATTTGTTTTAAAAAAATCAACACAATGAACCCTAAACAATGCTCATGATGTGGAATGTCATTGGCGAAACCAAAATGATGGTCACATGTCCCATTTCAACCCTAAACAATGCTCATGATGTGGAATGTCATTGGCGAAACCAAAATGATGGTCACATGTCCCATTTCTATGGTAATGGTGATCATATATATGTTATAGCGACACTTGATGAGTAATTAAATAAATCTCAGAGTGTGACTCATTGTGCCATATTTTTTTAAAGCATGATTTGTTTTCCTAGTTTTTACTAATTTGTTAACATATTTTATTCATTTGGAAAGATAATTAATGATGCTTTAAGTAATTAGGACTTAATGAGAGATCATCTTCACATCTTCACTGAAATATATTGGTAATTGTAGTCACTATATGGACCGCACATGCATGCTAGAAAAATTGAAATATAAGCTATAATACACATCTTATATCTGCCATAACAATTGGCATACAACTTATTTCAACACATCTTATGCTATGTGTTGAAATTACTTACAGCTGATGTACAGGCAGCCGCCTTCCATTTCCAGCGATCAGTCAAGATCGCAGTATAACAAAAACGTTGCAGAGAGCCGCTTGCCATTTTTGATTGATCAGAGTTTAAAAAATTGAAGGACAGTGGTCCCAGAACTGAAATTTCCGGATTTGAAATCTCATTGAGGCGGATTTAATAGAAATTTCGCATCACACTCGGCCGTCCGTACGAGTGCCCAAAATCGGACACGAAAAATTCATAAAGCAGATTGAATAGAAATTTCGCGTCACATTTTTGATGACGTCAGCAAATTTTTTTGGCACCCGAAATTGAAATTTCCGGATTTGAACTCTCACTGAGGCGGATTTAATAGAAATTTCGCATCACACTCAGCCGTCCACACGAGTGCCCAAAATCGGACGCGAAAAATTCATAAAGCAGATTGAATAGAAATTTCGCGTCACATTTTTGATGACGTCAGCAAATTTTTTTGGCACCCGAAATTGATTGAAGGAGAGTTGAATTTTTGGTTGACGTCCGCTGGTCAAAGTTCTTTAATGTTTGTTTTAAAAATGTCGTGCGTACAGGTCCATATATATATATGTTTTACATATATACATCATATGCACAATTCAAAGCAGTGAGTTGTAAATGCACAGATAGAGTGAAATTTTAGAGTGTGAGTTAGAGTGAAATTTTAGAGTGTGAGTTTTGTGTTGAACTGTGTTTTGAAGCAGTCAAAGTTTTTTTATTCCCTCAGTCAGAGGAGATTTTGTAACCAAAGTTTTGAAGTTTAATGAAATAGTTTTTACAGTGGAAACTCTGTTTCCAGTGAAGAAATTTTTTTATATTTTCTCTGTGTTGAAGAGGGGAGTTTTATTCTCCATTGTTGTTCTGGAATTTTAAATATTCCAACACTATGATCTACTAAAAATTACTTCAAAAATCAAGTAAACCTTCCAATATAAAGAAAAAAACATGAACGAGCTTTCCCTAAATTGCAATAAATTTATGTTTATTAGTAATATTGCATAATCTGTCTTATAAAAATTGCATAATCGGACTAAGAACAAATCCTCAGTGCATTTTTTATTGTTGTTGTGATTAAAAAAATGAGCCAAAGAACGCTAAGGCACTCAGAGAAATCAATCTATGTATTATTTCTCACAAAACATGTTGAGTAGTGGAGACTAAGCCCTAGATTTTTTTCTATCCTCAATCTCTCTATTAATTATGTCTATGTAGTTATAAGAATAACAAGCCAAAGAAATCTGAGGCTTCCAGAGAAATTAGTCTCTGTGTGCAGAAATTGATGATTACTGTTGACTAAATGTTATACCATTTGAAATTGCTAAGCGAAATTAATCAGGCCATGATGTACCATTTGTCAGTATCTATTTTCTCATGTATGAAAGTTTTTTTTTTTCTAAGTAAAAGTAATTATATTAACAAAAGGAGTACAGTACAGCGGGCCGAAGCCTGATCATTGCCGAGTGTTGTGGCATTTGAAACAAAAAACCATAGTTTGAAGACTGCCCTGCAAGAGGGAAACCAGTCTGAAACAGTTCATTTGAAAAATCCCGCGCAGGGAACCAGAGAATTGTAGTATTGGAGACCATATCGAAGCAAAAAAAACAGATGCATTTTCAGAGACAGCAGGAAACACATGAACAGGCCCGTGAGAATGGGCAGAAATAGAGCAAAAAACCAGAGTGAAGAGGAGGAACTATTCATCAGGATCAGGTTCGTAGACAACTCTGCACCAGTATTCATCTGGTTCCCCGTCAGAATTATACAGGTCAGCAACAGAATGGATCACCTTCCTGCGAGGAGGAGGAGTAATCTGCACCTCGCTCGCTTGCACTGCGTCCTGCCTCTCAGTAGGTTGACCCACCGCTTCCTTGTTCGCCTGGTCCTGCGTGGCCTTGCCCATCTGACCCTGCACGTTCGCACTATCAGGGTGCTTTAGCCCAACAAACTGCGCCGAATCCTGAGCCGCCGAGAGGCTGCATTCCGCCGGGCAAGAACTGGGAACAATTTCCTGAGGCTCTTCACGAAAGATGACCGTAATTGAGGTAGTCACCCTGGGTTGATTGAGAGTGCTGTTAAAGAAAAAATGCGCGGTGTGGGTTTGAGCAGGAGGAGCGGAAGGAGTGGGGGAAGCAAGGCGACGGCCCGAGCGGAGAAGGCGCCCTCTAGGTTGACTGTCAGAGTGGGAGATAGACGCAGAGGAGGTGCCAGAGGTGGAGGGAGAGCGTCGAATTTGGCGCCTCGTGGAGCCTCTTCGATAGCGCATTCTCTGCCTTAGGCGTGGCATAGTCGCACTCGAGACAGCAGGGCAGGGAGGCAAAAGACGGACAGAAGACTGAGGCGAGAGGGGAAACAGGGCGACAGAAGCAAGCTTGCAGGAACCAATGTGGGAGAAGTGGAGATTTTCTCCAAAATCCAAACAACAATTGAGACAGCTCCTCTTACCAGTTACAGTGCGAACATTAGAAAGCCCTGCTCCTGGAGTGCACCACAGATTCACAGGCGGGGGAATTCTGTTCAGACCAGAGGGACGTTCCATAATAACAACCCAGTCTACCTTGCAACTGTGAACCGACTGCAATAAACCACCATAAATATGAACTGGAGGCTGAGTCATGTCGCGACATGCGAATGTGTATCGAGGAGCGGGACTACGGTTTATTCGAGCGAGTAAATGGCATTAAATGCCGATCAGTCAACATTAAGAACTGAATGACAACACTCTTTCGGGTGGGCCAGTGGCTTCCCCTCCCCCATCCCATGACGTTAAACACCACCAACTTCACCCGATTTTTGCATGGCCATTGGACAATGATTTACTATGGTTTTCGTACTAAATTCCAATGGATGATTATTCAAAAATATTGAGAATTAGTTTAGTCTCAAGGCATAGCCAAGAGTCTTACTGGATAATTATAGATTACCTCTCCAATGGATGATTGTACATTTTTCATGTACTTTTTCACGTGAATTTCAGTTGATGCTAGATCTTACATTAATAACTATACTTGCATGAATATCCATGCTTTTATAATTCCCGAATATGGTGAATGTTGATGTATGGCCTTGGCCCATTGATATTACAATTAACTCACTATTCATATTCAATTTTATCCAGTGCAGCCCAATAAAATAAGGAAAACAGAAAATTCAAATGCGGGCTACATAAAAATGATTTTTAAAAAAACTACATTAATGTCTGATATCACGCGCGCATTCGCCCTCAGCTCGCGCATTCGCCCTCAGCTCTTGCAGAACAGCATTCGCTCTCAGCATTCGCCCTCAGCTCTTGCAGAGCAGCATTCGCCCTCAGTTCTTGCAAAATGGTAAGTTCTTACTACAGGCCCTTCCTCCTGTAGTAGGGTTGACCCTATTTGGGTTTTTTTGGAGAATACAAAGGTTGTGATTGATTACGGGGCACTGCCTATATTTGTGGAACTTCTTGCCTCTGGGAATGATAATGTTCGAGAGCAGGTAGCACGTTCATTTTAGAGGCATAAAATTATTCTTCCCAACTATCTTTATACGTCTGTAATTTTGGAATTTGATTTAAAAAACTACTACCCAACTTTGAGTTCAACTGGTGTTTGTGTAAGGCTGTTTGGGCAACTTTGAGTTCAACTGGTGTTCGTGTAAGGTTGTTTGGGCTTTGGGAAATATTGCTGGAGACTCTGCAACATTTAGGGATCTTGCCCTCAGTCATGGAGCTCCGAGGCAGGTGCTTGCCCAGTTGAATGATACTGCCAGAATTTCAATGATACGAAATTGTACATGGGCTCTGTCAAATTTTTGTCGTGGTAAACCCCAACCACTATTCGAACAGGTAAGCAGAACACATTTTCTGCCTCTTCTTCTTAGTTCGCAGATACTATGGATTTTTTTTTATAGATCTTAGTGCTTGGTAGATTTGGACGTAATATGGACCTAGGCGCTTGTTCATTACAATGTCTCCGTCATCGGGTTTTAGAAAATGCTCAGAAATTTTGGTTTCACAAGGGGATTACCCTTGCTTGCAATTATCGATTATCAATCACATTCAAAAAAATTCTTTCGTAGCATTGTTGAGCTCTTTGTAGGTGAATTTCCGAGGCAATTTCACAATATCTGAACTAAATTTGTCTGTCCTTTTCAATACTCTGTGCTTGTAACAGAACCAGACAAACAATCTAGTGGCCAATGCAACAACTGTTGGAATTTTACAAATTCCAGAACATAATTGGAGAATAAAACTCCCCTTCTTAACACAGAGAAATTTTTTTTAAAATTTCATTCACAGACAGAGTTTCAACTCAGAAAAATTTATATTCCATGTATAAAAAAACTGCTGTTACAATTCTTCCTTAGCTGATCCGGAATATGTGCATAAGCCACACATCCGAAAACCTTCATCTGTGTGACACTTTTCTTTGTGCCACTCCATGCCTCTTCCGACACTTTGTTCATAACAGCTTTTGTAGGGCACCTGTTCAAAATATACGCTGCACAATGTACAGCTTCAGCCCAATAATCATTAGGCAAATGCTTTGCCTTAAGCATACTCCTCGCCATGTCCATTATGGTTCGGTTCTTCCTTTCGGCTACTCCATTTTGTTGCGGAGTATATCTAGTTGTAAACTGCTTTTGAATACCATTTTCTCTACAAAACCGTAGAAAATCTTTAGATATATACTCACCTCCTCTATCAGTCCTTAAGACTTTGATATGCAGCCCACTCTGATTCTCAACAAGTGCTTTGAAATTGCAAAATTTTTCAAACACTTCACTTTTCTTTTTCAAAAAGTAAACCCAAGTTTTCTTGTAAAATCATCTATGAATGTTAAGATATAGTGGCTGCTAGCAAGCGATGGAGTTTGCATCAGTCCACATACATCTGAGTGGACAAGTTCTAAGGGTGCTTTTGCCCTTATGCTTTTCCCGGAAGGAAAAATTTCTGTGTTGTTTCCCAAGAATACAACCTTCACAAAGGCTGTCCGGTTTCTCTATCAATGGTAAACCACTTACCATCCCTTTTCTGTTCAACAGATTAAGACCTCCAAAGTTGAGATGACCAAATCTCAAGTGCCATAACCAATTATCATCTTTTGGTTCGCTTTGGAATGTCTCTTGTACTACTGCTGCTTTCTCTTCACCATTCATCAAATCTGCTCTCATTCTGAGAGGGAACATCCTGTTCCTTGTCATCTTCACTTCAGCAATACACTGTTTGCTGGGTGGTTTATCCATGATGGTACAAACATCATTATCAAAGAAAACATTATATCCCTTATGGACAAGCTATCCAACACTTAAGAGATTACACTTCATTCCTGGAACATAATAAACATCTGCTATGGTTTTCTTTGCACCTAATCTTGTTAAAACATTTACATCTCCTTTTCTCATAACAGAAACTTTGCTATCAGTTCCTAGTGTGACTTGTGACTGCACACTTTCATCTAACATAGAAAACATTGCTAAGTTTCCTGTCATATGGTTACTACAACCGGAGTCTAGAAACCATAAGTCTTCACTCTTTTCTTCAGCCATATTACAAGATAAAAACAAATTACTTTGACTGCTATTTTCTTTTGTGAAATTGGCACTATTTTCACTTCTCATATCATTCTGCTTCTTCTTTCTACATTCATTAGCATAATGACCATATTTTTTACAATGGTAACATTGGACATTGGATTTGTCATACCTTTTTCCTTGTGCATCCTGCTGACCATTCTGTTGGCTGCTGCCTTGGCCTTGATGCTGATTTGGATTGTTGCCCCTTCCTTGAGCATTTGCTGGACTGTTCCTTCCACCTCTGTTTTGGCTTTTGCCTCTTCCTCTCTTGTTTCCTCTGCCTTGCCCTCTTCCTCTTCTGAAAGACATCTAGGTCTTAAAGGCTTGCTCAAGAGATGAGTTTTCACTCCTACCCAGTCTCTGTTCATGGGTCATCAGTGATGCATGTAGTTCATCCACTGAAAACTTTGTGAGATCCCTAGTCTCCTCTATGGTGGTGACAATCACATAGAATCTTGAGGGTAAACTTCTCAAGAGTTTTTCCACAATCCTTTTATCTTCAAGAGTCTCTCCATGAGATCTTATTTGTGTGACCATTCCAATCACATGAGTGAAGAATGAGTCAATGTTATCTGACTCCTTCATACAGAGAGTCTCAAAGTCTTTCCTCAACAACTGAAGTTTTGTTGTCTTCACTTTCTCCATACCCTGATAAGCTGTCTTCACTTTCTCCATACCCTGATAAGTTGTCTTGAGAGTTTCCCATGCTTCACTGGATTTCTTGGCTGCTGCTATCCTTGGAAACACACTCTCATGCACAGCTTGATATAAGAAGAAAAGAGCCTTGGCATCTTTCTTCCTATTTCTCTTCAGAATCTCTCTTTCTGCCTGAGTTAAAAGAAGAAACTCCACTTCATTTGTTGGCTCTTCAAATCCATCCTCAACTAATTCCCATAAGTCTTGGGAGACAAATAATGCCTTCATAGTTATTGACCAGTAGTCATAATTTTTCCCATTAAACATTGGGAGATGGATATTTCCCATACCCATACCTGTGCTGGCTCCAGCCATTCTGCACTCTTAACTATGATAAAAACACTTGAATGTGTGTTTAAAACTAACCAACTGTACTGCAACAGTAACACAAAACTATATAGAGAAATACCTTAAATCCTTTATGGCTGAGTCTTCACACTGCTGGAGAAGCTGCTACAACAAAGAATTCGTTTCCTTCAGCTTATTTGACCTTCAAATAGCCTGGATTGGCTCTGATACCATGTTGGAATTTTGCTGAATTCCAAAATAATAAAACTGCCTTGCTTAACACAGAGAAAACATTTAAAATTTCATTCAACAGTGACAGAGTTTCACATTAAAAAATTTCTATTAAAAAAAAACTGCTGTTACAGATTCTTCCTCAAAAGAGGGATTACAAAACAAAATCTGACTGCTGCAAACACAGTTCAGAAATATCACTCTATCATTCACTGCTGTTACAAAATATTTCACACTGCTGTGTAAAATATAAAACACTCTGTTTTTCTGTCTCTGTTTGAAAAAAATACTCTGCTGTGTGTAATAATTAAAAAAAATTACAGCTCTCTGCCTCTGTATATTAACAAAATATCCCAGATTCAATTAATGCCATTAACTGACATTCAACCACAAAATTCACCACTTGGAAAAACATTAATGGTCTCCATTAACTTCTGTCAACACCGCTTACAATTGGCATTGATGGCAAATTGAATTTGTGGCACCGCTGTTCTTTGTTCCTTTCCGCACTGCTGTGCAATGAAACTGTTCTCTTTTTAAAAAAAAAATTACACTGTAAAATAAAAATTACAGTCACGGCCCTCTTTTTGTTTTGGCTTTCGGGCCTTTAAACTTTCCAGAACATTTCATTTAAAAATAAAACATTATTTATATATATTATAATTTTAATATTTATAATATATATTATCCTTAGTAAAAAAAATTTACCGAAGGTCTTTTAAAAACTTTATGAACCTTTACGGATTTCAAAAAGTAAATAAAACTCCTTTTGAAAAAAGCTTTTCGCGTTCCAAAATCGAACACTGACGTAGGCCCAATGTGTGACGCGAAATTCAAATTAAATCCACCCTGTAAAATTCCGGGTCCGGATTTTGCTTGCTGACGTAAGCTTCAAAATCAACGCGATTTCATGTGTTTTCTCCACGGAAATTCCTGTAGCGTTGCTGCAGTTGAATTTAAAATTCAACAACAACAACAACACCTCCTGTTGCAATGCCTGCAATTCACCCTCTCTACACGCATGAATGACTATGGCACCCTCTTTTGTGAACAGGTACTGGAGCTGAAGGTACTGGTTTCCATTAGGATCGTGGAATTCAACATCCAAAATAGTATCAAATTCCACTGCAATAGTATTCCCCAGCGAGGGCAACAGTTCATTGAGACCTATTGGACTCATCAACCCCAAATAGCCTCCAGGGCTACCCAGAGTGTGATCATCTGGAGCAATAACAAATGCTCATCCATCCCCAATTGAAACAAGAACAAGACCCACATTGGTTACAGAAAAAGAGAAACACGTTTTGAAAGAAGAAGAAACTTTTGTATTAGGGTCCAGAAATCTAACTGGTCTATTGTACAATGCCCTACCTGCACTTCAAATTGGTACTCCCAACTCCATGCTAAGGCTCACTGTGCCATTCTTGAGATGAGCATCTTAACCTGAAGTTTGATTCCAAAAAACCCAAGTCCCCTGTTCTATGCCCAAGACCTCTATTACAACGAGTAGAGTTTTGAGCGAAATACTTCACAATAGGAAGCAAAAGAAACATCGCAAAATTTCTCTGCTTTAGACTGATAATTTTCTGTGTGAAAATTCAACTGCGGACAGTAAAAACATAATATCAAACACAACCAATCGACAATGGAATTTGAACATGAGGATTTATAACCACAGAAAACCCTCTCCAGGTTAAAAGAATTCTGGAATGGCTTTAAGATTCTACCAATGAGCGCTTACAACACCATAGCAATTATTGTCACAATGAAATCTGCTGGAAGCAAATCCCTTGTACAGTTTCTACATTTCCACAGTGGAAGCAAGAATCTTGCTATCTCTCATGATCTGGTTCTGTGGTCAAATCCTTTGCTATGGCTGTCTTGTTCTGCTAAACGTGGATCTGTCTTAGCTTTGGCTCTGGTTCTCATTTAGGATCGTGGATATCTGATCTTGTTGTGGCTTTGACTATACAAACTTGTTCAATAGGAAAATGTTGACTCTCCTATATATAGAAGCTTCAATGGGTGCTCTCAAACACTTTTTTGGGCAAATTTGTTTTGTCTCTGATTCAAAGCAGAACTATGTTGGCCTTGGTTTTTTAGTCCTTGGAACTTAGTTCTCTCATATTTTCCATCCTATCCCCAGTTTGCTACCGAGAAAGACATAACTTCACGATATCAAAATTGACTATTTTTGGCCATTTATCTTTAGTAATGGTACAGCCTTAATTTGGTGGATTCGTACAGTATCTGAAGAGAAATCTCAAGCTGTTATTCAGTATTTTAGCATAAATACTATATTTAACTGCCATGCTCTAATATTTATATCAACCATAAGCATTCTTAAGGTAGTTCCACGTTTGTGAAGCAGAAGGAATGCTTCTGACAGCTTCTTATCATAGTGGTACAATTTTGTCCACAATTTATCTTTTATAAACCTCCAATTTTCCAAAAGTAGTAGAGACTACAGTTTGCATCTGAAATTTTGGACAAATCTGTTTAGTATTCTACAGAAAATGCATTAAGAATAAAAAAAGCCCACAATTTGTAAAAAGCCCACAATTTTGTAAAAAGCCCACATTTTGTAAAAAGCTCACAATTTGTAAAATGCCCGCTTTTATTTTCTTTTTGCTTATATATTGAGCTCCCATTGAGTTCAACAAGTCTTGGGTTTTCTACACCATTGAGAGAGATTTATTGTTTTCTTTATAGGATAATTTGCATCAATGGAAGAAAACATTGGAGCTGGAAAAACAATTCAAAAGGGTGAAACGGGTGATGGCAGAGTTTATTGCCCTTGTAAAAAATGTTGTATGAGAAATAATGTTAGAGTTTTAATAGCAACAGCAAGAGTGCATTGTAGGAAATATGGGCACATTGATGGTGGATCGAATGACTATCGCCCCATGGTAATTAATTATCTATCTTCATTTTGATTATATCGTAAAATTTTATATTATTTTAAATTTTTTAATATTTTTTATATGCGCACTAATGTTTAATTATTAATGTTTGTAATTTTCATAAAGGCACAGTTGCCCCCCAACTTTTTGCAGATGATCAACCAGCTTCCACAGCAAAATAGTAGTAGATTAGATGATGTTGCACCAGTACAAGAGAATATTGCAGCAAATATTAGTATTGGAAATGATGTTGTACAAGGTGAATAACATGAAGCGAATGATGAAGGTAATTTTAATGATCCCATGGAGGTAGATCATGATGACAGTAATGAGACAGTTCACATTAATGATGGGACGAATCAAATGCTCCAAGACTTGTATGGTGAGTCAGATGATGATGGTGGAGATAGCAGTGACGGTATTTATGATGTACCTCTGATTGAAAGGTCAAGTGAACGACTTTTTGAACACTCAAATGAAACTCTTCTCTCTGCTACATTGTTGCTGGTGAACTTAAAGGTTATGAATAATTTGTCGAACAGATGTATGACACAACTCCTAAGGTATGCAATATGTATATATGATCACATATATGTAAATGTTGATTATTTTCCCCTTTTTTTAATTGTAATAAATGTGTAAAATAATAACTTATATATAAGTTATTATTTTACACATTTATTACAACTAAAAAAAGGGAAAATAATCAACATTTACATATATGTGATCATATATACATATTGCATACCTTAGGAGTTGTGTCATACATCTGTTCGACAAATTATTCATAACCTTTAAGTTCACCAGCTCTCTGCTATTGTTGCTGGTGAACTAAAAGGTTATGAATAATTTGTCGAACAGATGTATGACACAACTCCTAAGATATGCAATATGTATATATGATCACATATATGTAAATTTTGATTATTTTCCCTTTTTTTTAATTGTAATAAATGTGTAAAATAATAACTTATATATATATATATCATAGTTATCAAAACCGGCCAGTCAGGACAGCGGCCGGTTGGAACCGGCCTTGCAACCCAGTCAATAGCCTATTCTCACCTGTTTTGGCCGGTTAACCGGACCTAACCGGCCGGTTAAGTAAGGAACCGGCCAGTTTATGCATAAACCGGTCAGTTCCGTACTTAACCGGCCGGTTAGGTGCTCCTCCATGAGTTGCAAATTCCTCAGTGTCTCCTCCTTGAGCTGCAAATTCCTCTATTATACTAGCAACAAACTTCTCTAATAACTCATACTCAACACCTTATAGTAGCAACAAGACACATGATGACTGATAAATACAAGGCTGGCTAGCATAAAATCCCTGGCAGCATGCAACTCATCAAGTGTACTTGATGACAATTTGTGTTCTCAAAACAATCAGCAGCAACCTTATTTCACACTCAGCTAGGAACTGTCAGACCCTCTCTCTCGAAACCCGGTTCATTAGCTCCACCGATCCGGTCACCGGTTCTGGTTTTAATAACTATTATATATATATATATATATATATATATATATATATATGATTAATAATCTTTACAAGACACTACTTTTTGTTTCTGTTGTAGATTGTTGGGTGAATATTTGTTACCATCGTCAAATACTTTACCTCGAACATATCGAGATCTACGTGCTATTATGAAACACTTTGGAATGGAATATAACACTATAGATGCATGTCCTAAACATCATATTATATATTATGGAGAACATGCGTTGAAAACAGAATGTCGAAATGTGGTACCAGTAGATATCGAACATATCAACTAACCAAAAAGGTGCCTCAAAAGGTTCTTCGTCATATTCCCATAATTCCACGTTTGCAGCGAATGTTCAGGTGTAACAGCATAGCACAGTTTATGGATTTCCATGCAAAGAATAGAAGTGGAGATGATGTTCTTCGAATGCCTGCAGATGGTTCTGTATTTAGAGAAATCGAGGAAAAATATGTAGATTTTAAAAATGAACCTCGTAATGTCAGGCTTTCATTGGCAGCCGATGGTGTTAATCCATTCGGAGAGCTTATATCTACTTACTCAGTGTGGCCTATTTTCGTTATCAACAATAACATTCCTCCTTGGATGTCAATAAAGAGGGAGCACATAATGTTGACTATGATTAGAAGAATTAAATTTCCAACAGGTTTTGCTTCAAACATAAATAATATCTTAACGAAGAAAGGTGACTTCAGTGGGGTGAAAACACATGATTGGCATACCTTTATTAAGGTAATTTTTTTGGTATACGTTTTTGTTTGTTATTGCTTGAATACATATTTTAAATTTTCCTTTTTTCTGTTTAATTTGGAAACCAATAACGATTCATTTTTATTGTTATAGTATGTTCTACCTGTATCTCTCCCAAACGACTTCGACAACAATGTCAAACAAGTTATATATGGTCTTAGTAAATACATGAGGTAAGTAGTTTTGATTTATACGCAAAATATAATTGCTACAATTTATTTTTGTACTTGATGAAATGATGTATTAATTGACTTGTAATGAAATATATATTATGTTTCATTGAAATAACCTTGCGTAATGATTTGCATATGGTTGTCATTGAAAGAAATCCATCAAGATGAAATAAAGTATTGGAAGAGAGAAATTCCTCGGCTAATGTGTAAAATGCAAAAGTATCTACCTCCAACATTTTTCAATGCACAAGAACACTACTTGATACACCAAGTTGAGGAGATTGAAATGTGTGGACCAGTACACACAAGGTCAATGTGGATGGTCGAGAGGCACCTGAAATCCTTGAAGGCTTTGGTTAAACAAAGAGCACGTCTTGAGGGTTCTATGGTGGAGGGATATGTGGTATATCAATCCATGGTGTATATTAGTCATTATCTTCCTAAATTAGCTGCACCAGTCATGAAGGCGGTGGATTGCATTTGGGATGTGAACTCCATCAAAAAATTTGAAGAGGAGCACATGTTGGGAAAAGGTAGAATGAAGAAAGTGAGAGGTAAAAGATTTATTATGTATAATACATATAATGTTTCATTTTTTTACATCATGTATATGATCATGATATTCATTCAGGTTTTATTCTTTCATAGTTTATTAATTAATATAATTTACCATGGTTATAAGTAATATTTATTAATATTGGTGAATTATTGTTTTTTATTCAGGTGCTCAAGATTATGAGGCACTACTTTTATACATTGCAAACAATCTTGAGTGGATGAGTGAATGGATTGAAACATGTAAAGCACGTAACGACGGTAGGTTATCATGGCAACTACTGTCTGAATTGATTAGAGAAGCATATCGTAGTGGAGATGGGAACGTTACGGACAGGGAAATCGATTTAGCATATGGTTTGAAAGATAGAAAGGTAAGCAATTAATTCACCTATTTATAATGTGGCAAGAAGTTTGATTTTTCAGTTAATTTTCATGTTGTGTAAATTATATGTTTAATTATTAATTGAGAATGCATCTTTTTCATGTTTGGCATATTGCAGTTGAAACACCACAAGGCTATGTAGTGAAATGGTCTTCAATTTCGCGTTAAACAGTTGGATGATAACAGGAAAACTTCTGATAGTGGGATAACTGCAGTATTCCAGGTCACTAATGTTTCCTCCAGGAGTGACAGACATCCTCGAGAATCTGAAAATAGATATTATGGGTTCTTAGATGATATAGTTGAGTGTGACTTTAATTCCTTCAAAATAGTTTTGTTCGATGTCAAATGGTATAGGCTACGAATGAATGTTCGTGATGATGATAGAACAGTTATTCAACATGACAATGGATTTCCAATGGTTAAAACATCGCAGTTTGAAGCAGGAAAAGATCGCTATGTTTTTCCAAGCCAATGCGAACAAGTCTTTTACTCAGAGGTTCCAGGTGAGAAGGAATGGTCATTTGCTATTAGATATGATCCAAGAGGAAGGCCAGTAGAGTATATTGTAGAGGAAGAAGATGATATTGATCAAGAAGAAGATGATGCAGTGGCAGATGAGCAGGAAGATGCATGGACAGACGAAGAAGATATCTTAGAAGATGAACTAGGCATAGGAGATGAGGCAACAATTATTGATGATGATGTCAATGAGGATATTATTGAAAATGACATAATTGATGATGATGATGACATGGTCGATCATTTCAACACCGTTTATGAATCAGATGTTGATATAGATGTCGATCAGTTGGATGAAGATCAAGAAGATACAGAAGAATATTGATACAGATGTTATGTTCGAGTATGAGCTCGTCCTTATTTATATCGATTCTCCATTAAATACAGAGCTTGCCATCAAGGAAAATCATATAATAGGATACAGGAAACATATTGCCAACATTGTCTTTAAATAATTTACTAATTATGCGGGTTTGTTGCATGTTGTTTGTTATTTCAAACCAATAAATAATGGCCTTACTATTGTTTATTATTTCGCAGGATTCGCAGGATTCATTTGATTCTATGGTCGGGTCTCTGAAAAATCCAATTAAACACTTAAATAGTCAAGATCTGGAAGACAGGCTATACCCCCACCATAAATTTCTGAAAAACCGGCCTTCAGTTCAGCTTGCTGTGCTGAAGACGAGGGTGGATTTGCATGATCAGTTGAATGAAAATGAATCAGATATTCGGGATGCTTTTGAGGGCAGATCCATAATCCCCATAGATGAAGATCCCATTGCTGCATAATTTCTGTCTGCGTTGAAGCACAAGTATAGTGTTGTATCGGAATACAAATTGGAGGACAACTATACCAAGTCTAAATCAACTGAATCCAGTTCTAGTGCTCTTTAACTTACCGAATTAAAGCCAGAAACAGGATTTACAATCTCTAATGGGAATGGGTATGGTAGTTCCAATATTGGATTAGATGTCCGGAGCTCTGCAATAGGCACTGGACCTGATCGTAATGAACCCCAACTAATTCAATGTGATGAAAATATGGACTTTGATGATGATCAGGAAAACAAGCCAGAGCATTTTGGCAATATTGAAGAAACTGAAGAGGTTTCCTGTGATCAATTGAATCAACTCATCCATAAGACATCTACTGCAGGCTGGTTTGTATCAGAAGGAGAATTGGTTTTGCTTTCCCATGATGATGGATGCTGCTCTTTTCACGATATAGCAAATTCAGAGGTGTGGAGGTTTTAATTATTGTACTTAATTTTAGGGTTTATGGGTGTTATAATTTATACATTTTGGGATTTTCTATTAGAAATAGGGAAAATCCTAGGGGTTAGATTATTCTCATGGTTTAAATTTCTATATTTGAAATAAAATTCACCAATTTCTATTTAAAAAATGATTTGCCTAAATATTTGATGTAGTTTAAATAGGATGTAGTTCATTTCAAAGACTGTTGAAATTTTCTAGAAACTATTATTGGGATTTCAAGAATATTTATGCACTCTTTAAATTTTCCCTTAACATAAAGGGCAGTTGATGTATGAGTAATACTCAGTATTTTTATTTTCCAATCTCCAGGAGAAGGCTGAATATAAAGCTCCATATGGGCTTACCCCAAACATGTGGGGTGATTGCTGGTTGATCAGAGCAGCTGGTTCAGATGGTTGCTCTGGTAAATATGTTGTGGCAACATCTGCAGGTTGTACATTGGACTCAGGTTTTTGTTCATGGGACTTTTATAATAAAGAAATTATGGCATTCCATACTGAATCAGAGGCCTTCACTTCAACGTCCAGTACCATCTCTCCAGTTTTGGCAGAGAGGGATGTCTCGAGGAGAAATTTTGGCTTTGAAAATGTTGTGCCAGAGAATCAACATTGGTGGTACAGGCCATGTGGGCCTCTTATGGTATCTACTGCCAGTGCCCAAAAGACAGTTAATATTTATGATATTCGTGATGGAGATCCTGTGATTTCATTGTGTTTGTTTTGAAAGTTTAGGTTTCATAGTAAATCATCAATGGGCTCTAAAATAAGGCCACATTGAAATCTTGGATACATGTTTCATGCCAAAATCAGTTGTATCTTCCATAAATACACAATCTTGGACCACTCTGTATAAATCTTCTTCTTGGACAATATTACATCTCCCTCATTATACAGGTGGTGTTCTTACATGCATAGCAAAGGTATTGTTTTGGCAATCATTTTTTAAGTCACTAGATATTGTGGGTACAAGGATCTAGGGTCTCCACATGAAACTGTGTTGCCCGGAGACTCACTCTGCCTGTCCTTAAATTTGTAAACATGGTAGTATGCCAATGCTTCTTTCATTTTGTATGCATAAGACAATTTTTTGTCAAAGTCCATAATTGTTTTTAAGTTTTATCCATCCCAGTTTTGTTGTGAATGCACGGGTTTTTGGCTCAACACATATCTGTTATATCTTTGTACTTTTCCTTTACTAACTATTTGAAATTTCTAGTTATATTTAGAGGTGTCTTTTAAGGGATGAGGGGAATTACTTGGATTTAGTGCTGCGAGGCTTATCATTTATTCTCCAAATGAAGCCTTGTAATCTGTAACACTATATGGGCATGCAGCTCACTTGTTAAAATATAGTTGATACAATATGCTGTACATGAAGCCTGGAATTGTGTACATTCCTGGAATATATTAATTTGCAGGCATGCTTAAAAGAGAGATAGGGTTTGATAAAATCAAAAACCCTGAACATGAAGAAAAAAAAGAGGCAATTATTTTATACAAATAGAACCAAGACACTATCTCCTCATTAATAACAAAACCTCAGTCCAAAAATCATATGTACAAATTCTAGAAGTCGAAAGTTGAAAATTTCTGAAATGGAACGAGGCCCTTTTCAAAAGAATAAATTTAGTAAAAACGAGGGTGAAGAAAGTTATCTTATCAAAATTTCCACATATCGTGTTAGCAAGGAATGACTACGAGTCCTGAGCAGTGAGACTGAGGAATTGCTCCTTTGCTGCAGGTTGCAGTTCTCTTCTCCAACACGATGAAAAGAAAATTCTTAGCTTTGGAGTCTGAAGCTCGAGTCACAACTTGGAAGTTGGTAAGGAAAATTATTAGGGTTGTTGCCAGTTGGCTTGGAGTTCGTAGCCTAATTAATTTTCTTTAATGCATTTCCTTCAATGCTGCGCCAGTTGTCACTGGCCACCAACCTTTACAATAAAATTTATTAGACCCGTCACGCTACGAGGAAAATTTGACGTGATCACTGATCATTGATTTCTTATTGTGATAACAAACATTGGAGATTTACTGTCCTGTTTTAAAGTTTTATATATTTTTTTTAAAATTGAAACCGCCGTCGGCATACCGACGCCTTGTAAGCGTCGCTCTTTTGACGTTTTGAACGATTTCCATTTTCGTCGGTCTTGTGACGTCCGTCGATATTGCGACAGCTCTAGAAACGTCCAAAATTTCGGACCACATTTCGTCGGAATTGCGATAGTTATTCCTGGCGTCGATATTGTGACGCTTCTGGAAAGCGTCGGTCTTGTGACACTTTTGCAATACGTCGGTCTTGTGACACTTTTGTATGGCGTCGGAAATGCGACAGTTTAGACAGGTCAGAAGAGCGACAATATAAAGACGTCGGAACCGCGATGTTCAAAACGTCGGACCAAATTTCGTCGGAATGGCGACATTTTCCAAACGTCGGTTTGGGAGGCGTCGGAAGAGCGACGAGTGTTTGGAAGCGACGGGAAGTGTCGGTAGTGCGACACTTTGTATAGGCGTCGGAATTGCGACTGCACGAGAAACCACGTTTTTCCCGGCCTCGAACTGTCGCTCTTGCGACGACTGTGTGTCGGAAAAGCGACGATTTGGCCGTCAGAAATTGCGCCAAATGTTCTAGTGGCCGCATAGAACATCCGCTGTAAACCATGCATCAGGTGGATATGCCCGACTCAAGTGTAAAGGACTCGACACTAATTGAATCTTGGGATGATTGACACAGTATTTTCTCTGGTTTTTTTATATGTATTTTGCAGATAGCATTTACTATTTGCAGTTAGAATATGTTAGAGATAGTAAACTGAACATAAGGTTTAAAATTTTTCAATATTGATTGGCTTATAACTCTTTAAGGTGGCTAACAGATCTCGTTTCTTTTGAGGATATGTTGTAACTTGCTGCTTTTTTGATAAATACAAAACAAAAAGACACTATTAAACTTACAAAAAAAACAACCAAAAAAATATTATAATTATAAAAAATATACCATAAAATCATTATATCCTTGTTACACTAATTTTAATAAAATTATAGTTCACGTTTTAGTTAGGTGTAGGTGCAGAAGTTATAGAAAAACGATTATTATAGAAAATATATTTCTACCCTATTTATATAAATTATTTGGTTTTGATTATGGAATATTACATTTATGATAAATTTCTTTCATTCTTTATGCAATAAAATAGGAATACAAAGATAAATTCCTAACCTATGATAAGTTTAAATGGAAAACTGATATTCATTTTGACAGTGTATAAAAATATAAAGAAAAATACTGAGGTATTTCCTCATAAAACCGAGGTTCAAGAATATTTAGCATTTTTAAGCCTTTAATTTCTTTCATTCAGATATCCATGTCATGTACTTTCAAGTTCATAATATTTTTACGTTTTCCTATAAAGCATAAAATTATATATATATATATATATATATATATATATAAATATAAATAAAGTGGTATAAACCGAATGTAAACTTTGGTGTTGTAATTTGTCACTATGTCGATTTAGGATATCAATTTTTTCATTAGTTTTATTAATTTGAGAGATTTAGTTTAATTTGAGATTAAAGAGGTAGGTATAATCAGAATATTTTTTAAAGATTTAAATATTATGTTTATTTATAATATTATAGATAATTATTTTGATTTAAAAAATTATATAAATATAATATAGATAAATATTCAATAAAAACATATAATTTATTATTAAAATTACTAAAATTTTAATTAATATTATTTATTTAATTATATATATATTTAAAATATAAACAAATTTTTAATTAAATAAACTAATAATATTTTTTAAAAATATCAAAAAATAATTAATTAAAAAAATTTCCCATATATAACCTCGATAATGTACTACTTCCTACAACCCCATAACATATATTTAATCCATTTCCACACTTAACTTCCATGTATAATCTACTATGTATAAACTACCATGTATAATGTTTGGCTTGTTATGATAAAAATACACACCCTCCTAGTTGTGCCTGAATTTTTTTTTAATGTTAGATAATGATATATATGTTTTGGAAACTTTTCGTAGATGAATTAAAGGTATCATACCATGAAAAGGTAAGGATATTAAATGTTTATTTAAAATTATTTTTTAATATGAAGACTATTTTAATGTGGTTAATTTAATTTATGAAAATATGGTTCGCTGTATATAAAAAGGATATTAGGTGCACTTTACTTGGAGGAGGAATATACATGTAGAATATTCAAAATAGAGTGGATTTTTTTTTTTTTTCGATAGGAGGTTAGAGTTTAATAAATAATAGTTTTAGTTTATAAATATTTAAAAAAAAAATGAAAAGTGTAGATATTGCTTTCCTCTTAAAATTGTACAATTATAAAATGTTTTAAAAGAAAAGAAAGAGAGTCGGGAAGAATTAAGTTAACTTAAAAAAGACAAAGATTAAAACATTTTTTTATAAAAGAAATAGTTACTTTTATTTTATTTTATTTGAGATATTATAAATTTATTTTGATTTTATATTTAGTAAATATTTATACAAAATGGTCAAATCTCTCAAAACATAATTTTTTATTTTTTTATTTTTTTATTTTTTTTTCTTCTGAATGTAAAATATAATAGTTACTTCTATTTAATTTGACACAACACAAATCTATCTTAATTTTATATTACCAAATACTCATACAAAATGGTCAAATCTCAAAACATAATTTTCTTCTGAATGTAAAATATAAAGAAATGTCTGTAGCTCTGGAATTCATATAAATCTATGTTGACTCTTAATAATCTTATTTATATTTTTATAAATTTCATATGTCTATATATAAAAATATTATTATTATTATTTATTTTTAACTTATTCTAATTTTGTATTTTTATTTTACATATTTTATAATTTTTTTAGTTTAATTTTTTAAAGTTTGTTTTTAAATATTTATATGCCATTTAAAAATTAGTGAAATGTTAAAAATAATATATATATATATATATATATATATATATATATATATATATATATATATATATATATATATATATATATATATATATATATATATATATATATATATATATGAAATGTTCTTGTGTCCATAAATAAGTGTAAACATTTAAATTTTTAAGCTCAATAAATAATAAAAAGTCAAAAGTAATAAAAATAATAAAATTCAGTTTATTATATTATAATTATTTTTATTAATAAAGTTATAGGATTTTTTTTAAAATAAAACATGTTTCATTAATATATATAACATAGAAATAATAATATAAATTATGATCTATTTCACCATATAAATTAAATAATGATTCCATAACCATGTGTAAATTTAATTAATGAGTATATAAAATTTTAACCATGGGATATATATATTTATCCCCAATTTTCCATAGATATTATTAATTTGTAAATAGGTTTTCTTACAATACTATGACTTATGAATACCAGATGTCTAAAAATTGTAACTCATTTCACTATTAAAATATTTTATCTTAATTTATTTTTATAAATTTTTTTTAATTAAATCTAAAAACAAAAAAAATTATAATTACTTTTGAGATATATCTGAACCTTTGTCCTCACTACTACCAAAAAATTTCCATGGATATTCCACATCGATTAAATCAAAGTATTAATAAAAAAAATGAGAATACTTTTATATGTAGAGATTAATTTTTTTTATAATATAGATAATATTATTAAGAATTTTCATGGATCTATAATATCATAACTAAGGATCTAGCAACCCATGAGAGGAATCAAATATCTTAAGGTGCCAACATTTTCTCAAGATTTTCACTAAAAAGGAAGTTTGCATAATGAGAGATTTGACCCCTCACTGCAATTGGTAAATCCATAATTAAAATGGATCTACACTAGTGTATATATAACATTGATTGGATATAGATATATATAGAAACAATGGTTTATATGCTTATTAATTAAGTTTAAATATGAAGTTTTTTTTTTTTTTTTTTCTCGTTTAGACTAATCCTAATTTTTCCATTTTTTCTCCTCCCATGCCACCCACGGGTTTCGAACCGGTGACCTTACAGAACGGAGTGCCTTAACAGTGCACCCCATCACCAACTGTTCTACACCACGTGGGCAGTTTAAATATGAAGTTAATATGGATCACTATTTTAATTTATATAGTTAGATTGATCATAATTTATAGCTATTATTATAAATCTTACATCTATATATATTGCAATATTCCTATTACTAATTATATTTTTATTAATTAAATTTATCTAGTTTTTATATGCTTATTATGGTTATAGGAATATCTATTTTGAAATTGAGTTTCAAGAATTTTAATTTAGTTATCAAAGATTATTAGATAAATGGTAGAGATTTAATTTCATAGATTAATTTATAATATTTTTAGTAGTATACACAAGTCAAAGATTGAGATTTATTTCTAAAACAGTTATGTTATTTTTTTCATTTTAATTAAATTATTAATTAAAAACAATATTATATTCATAAGTGTCATGTGAAGTGATTAAGAATTTTTTGACATGTGAAAGGTTTATTTACAAATTGTGAATCTCCATAATAAATAAAGAATAAATCTCTATAGTTGAAAATCTTGTTCCATTATAATTTTAAATGTATTTCACTAATATATATATATATATATTTTAATAAACTATATTAATAATAATAATATTTTAATTTCAAAAATATTATAATATTTTAATTTCAAAAATATTATAATATTTTAATTTCAAAAATATTATAATATTTTAATTTATTATGCATTGATTCTTATCTTAATTTAATTAGCATATGAAATTTAAGTGAAAAATTTTTTGTTGACTTTTTCAATCAAAAGTAATATTAAATGTGTTAAAAAGAGGGAAAATTTTAAGGATGGGTCGTCCGCTAAATCTGACAGAGAAAATGGTGGGCAAGGAAGACTTGTTTTTTCTTATCCGTTTTGTATGTCTTTCTAAATATTTAGTAAGCCAACTATATATCAAAGTTATAAATTCATCTTTCATAACAACCTTCTGCGACTCAAGATATATTTCGTGTAAGAATGTCAATCGTAGAAAATGGCTGACAGCGCCTGGATAAAACATGTGCAACGTTTAAACCAAAAACGACAAGCGAGGAAGCGGGAGCTACCGAGCATAGCAGAGATTCTTCTCGAAATTTGTTCATAAGCACGAAGAAACAAGCAACAATACTTGGTCAAAAATAAATACAATCGCAAAATGCAAAAGCTGAATCACAACGGATTTTTATAAATGTTGGCAAGAAACACAGATCCATTGATACAATTTGAAGTGGGCGATGTATTTTATACGTTGTTATATTCATGTAGTTATCGTTATAAATCAAAAAGGGAGGATACCAGAATCTGTAATTCCAGGGATATTCAACAAAACCATCGCAGCATATCGTCAAATCATATTAATGCAGATTGTATGAAATAGATTAGATTTAACAGAATATTAAATGCATATTCCTTCACAATAACCTCAACTTCCAATAATAAAATTTAATCTACTTACATCAAAATTTAATATATTTAAATAATGTCGTTCGGGTTGAAACATTTAACTAGTCCCAAGGCTTACTACAGTGAAAAGAGTTTGTATGTTTCTATAGATCATATAATACTGAACTATTGTACTAACGCCTGAGCCAGAGCGATGTAATATGATTTCACAGTTGAAAATGAAAGATTCAGAGTACATAGAAGGTCAAAGTACACATCTCTGTCACAAAAAAACACAACTACGACTGTTTAACTTAACAAAAAACTAAGCATGTATTTACGTAACACTCAAATGTCAAAGCAAAGAAGCTACAGCTAATTTAAGTACAACACCGGTTGTGTATCCCGACTATATGTCCCAACTCAACTATATTTATACAAAATTTAATTCGGTTATTGCCCCTTTGATGCTAAAAAGGTTAAGGTGGTGATGGTCCATTGAATTTGAATAGGTTAAGGTGGTTGCACTCTTTTGAAGATCAATTGGGTGAGGCGGTGTTCGATGAAATGACAAGGTATAATTATCTTCAACACTTCCCCTTAATTACGACCAACATCTTAATCTTAACATGAATTAAACATGCCTGCTAGTTTAAGTCTTAGTTAGACTTAAAATGACTCAAAAACTATGACTTGACATCAACTCTTTACTTCAATGTCTTTCTCCTTTTCTTCTAGATCCTGTATTCTCTGAACTATTTCATCTTTGCCTTTTTGCAGTAGGATCCAAATTTGAGTTTCTTCATTTGATATTGATATTGCAGCGCTTCCATCATGATATCTTTGTTTATCATAAAAACATGGAAAATCATTTAAAGTTGTCCATGGATGTTCTCTGCTTCTTAAAAAATTTAGTCGTATTTGGACTTCTGTCACTGGTCATTCTTTGTAGTTTGCTCATCATCAATCTTTCGATTATCAATTTGTTGCAACATAAGTTCATAATAGAATTTTATCTCTTAAGGACTCCAATACATGAAATTTCATTGACATTTTCATTTTCAACATCATCTATGTTGTCTTCAACATTCATTGCTGCATCTTTTATACAAACTTCATCAACACATGGTGGTTCAAGCCATGCTTCAAGGAACTTTAATTCTTCTTCATATTTTGTTGCTTCTTCTCGGTTTCTTCTAACATTTTGATGAAGTTGTAACTGCAAATTACACATACTCATGGACCTGTGGGTTAGGACCCACATAAATTTCTTTATACATAGCGAGTAAAAATATCAGAGTTAAATACATACATACGCGAAGCGATCAAAAAATGTTCTTTATAATATAACGCACATAACCCAAAATAAACGTATAAATGCAAGATTTTCTTACTAGAGGGTCCCAGAGAGTTCTGACCAGTCACGGACAATCACAATTCATGAATTTTACAATGTAACCTTAAGAGTTAAACTCTATTTCATGCGGGATGTGACGTTGCGTAGGGTCGACACGTGTCCCTGCACTTCGCATTGCAAAACTTTAAACCTACCTTGCGATCGCCTTAATTCTATCCTCTAAACGTTGTGATGTGCAAAATCATTTCCGGGCGGCTGCAATCTCCATCGTTGGCTTGTCCTGGATCCGATGGTCCATGCGATGTCCCCACCTATTCACTTCGCTTCACAAACTAATAAAATTAACCTATGAAAACTCTTAACGGTATCTGTTAATATCTAAAATTTTCAAAATCGCGAATTGTCTTCTGCCGTTGATCTGCTTACATATCCAAAAATCCTCACATCTATCTCTGCCAACTCATCGCCCATTATATTGGTTGAATTACGAAATCATCGCAACCATTCACCTTTCACCCTCGAATCCGTGATTTAATCGCGACCATCCATTCACCTTCTTGTGGCTCTACTTCGCCTCCACTGCCCGCATTCATCTTTTCCGTCAAATCTTAAACCTTTGGTTCTGCACTTCGATCCTCGCCCTTGGTTCCTCACTTGGAATTCTTCTAATTATTTCTGTCTTTAGTTGATTTTCTCTTTTTTTAGCTCTCTTTGCTCTACGATACTGCTTCCTCCACGCTACTCCTTTTGTCTTCTTTGGAATATTTCAATGCTATCTCTCCTGAGCTTTGTCCAGTATACAAACATGCGGATCCCTCCTGAACTTGTTCTTCGTCTCTCATCCCTCGATCTCTACCATAATTTTTCTATACGAAGTTCATAGAAACTTCATCCTCTCGTTCAATATGTCTAGGCATTAACAGAAAGAACACACATATATAATAACATATGAATGCAATGCTTGATTTTGACAGGGAAATAAAACAAATAGGTTGAAAGAGACAGCTCGATCAAAATCCAAAACACTTGGAATTAATTTAAAAATGAAAATACATAGAACCTAAGCCCTGGGATGACTTATTTTACATTTGTTCCTACTCTCTGTTCAATCCTCTTGCACACCTATTTCCCTCTCGTTCTCTCTTTCTCTCTCTATGGATGGAAAAATCCCCTAATGGTGGATTTGGTTTTTGTTTTATGCCTTTGCCAAAATCCCCATATGGCTGAGAAACTTTCATTTAGTTTTAGAACAACTTATTCAACTAAATTCTTAACTAATCCTAATTTAACTATTCTTTTAACATATAGATTACAATGGCTATGTTAGCCCAAATTGACTTTAAACAAAATACTTTAAAAATAAACTCTTCAAATTATTAGGACTACTATTCCTCTTCCCAAGCCACAACATGTGACCAGCTTGTCACATTGCTGGCTCTACCTTAATGCTCTTGCATCACATTTTCACACACAAAATCAATGTCAAGTTTATATGAAAAAACATTTTCAGAACCATATTGGTTTTGTTCATTGTGCTTTGGAATGAGAGATTTCTTCTCTTCTTCCTTCTTTGACACTGTCGATGCCTCGTAATCGTGATTCTCCACCTCTGTTTCTGCAAACAATTTTTCTTCCACTATATTTCAATACACGAGATTTTCTTTCGCCAAATAACAACAAATCAATAACACATTTTTGTTGCATCATCTGCAACCACTCATCACTAGTTAATTGTTATTCATCAAAGTTAACACCAACAATTTCAATTTTTGGATCCACATAATCAGTTGCTTCTCCATTGGTAGCATTATTTATGCCAAAATCAACTCCTACTTGTAACACATCATCAACAATGTGACGAGATTCACCAAAATATTCATCTCTCTGTAGATTCGCTGCTACAGATCCATCTTCATTTTCATCTTGAAGCATTGCCTCAACATGTTGTATGACATTATCATTTTTGACTTGATTACTCCCCCTTGCACCAAATTCTAATTTCAAGATCTTCCATGTTTCCTTGAAAGTTGTAGCTTTTTCTACCTTGTACAAAAACTTCTCACCCAATCCCTGTTTTATAAAATTTAATGCTAAAACATCACATACTTCATCATATGGGTTATTAGGCTTATACTTGATTAAATCTTTAGCTCGAAGAAAAGTTAGCATTATGATAACCCAAAAATCAAAATATTTACTAGTAAACATAAGTGGTGGTAATATATGAAAGCTACACCATTCACCTTTAATCTCTTCTTTTTCTTCTACTAGACTTCTCGGTTCCTTGACTCCGACCTGAACTACACTGATATTTTCCTTTTCTTTTCGATTCATTTTATTAATCAACTTTAGTTGCGTTTTGCGACCCATTAGTACTATATTTCCTTTGTTTTATCATTGCTTCCCCGATTTCATGAGGCTATCTTCCATATCGCCCCCCTGAAAAAAAAAAAAATGATTTTCAATATGCGCCCCAAAAGGCATAATATTTACCCAAATCACTATCATGCTTGATAAAACACCAAAATATCTTGTTGAAAAACAATTTTTTTCAAAACCCATAATTTTCTTTCCAATCAAACCCTTTACTTCGGTATAAACCCTCTTTATAATATCCAACCATTAAAATAAAATCATTTTTTATAAAAGAGCCTAAAATAGCTCTCATCAAATCTCATAAAAAAATGATAGAAGGCTTGACACATATATGTATAAGCTCATAAAATATATCTTCACCTTTTAAAAACCATTTTGATTTTTTGAATTGAGAAAAACTTCAAACCTTTGACTTGTACATCTACCACTGCCTTCAAAAATTCAATCCACGTATTGCCACAAATTGTTTTAAAACCGTTTTCACAATTTCCCATCCATATAATTTATGAATAGGTAACCTCAACCAATGGTGGATCCCTCTCCATCAATGTTCCAGACACCTCCTCAATATGGTGACTAGCCGTATACAAATTGAAAGGTATTATAATCGGACATAAAGAAATTCCTAGCTGTTTCATCATTTTAGAAAAAACTTGTGGAAGGAATATACTCCACACTTGAAAACTTAGAGTACTCAGTGAAAGACCCAAAGTAGCCCAAAATCACTGCTTTGGGATTTCGAGTCCTTCAGCTACGTTTAAATTAACTCCAGAGGTTTTCGAAAACTTCGAAGACTTGAGCGGGCACTTATTTTTCTCGGCTGGTCAATTCAACAAATATTTAGAAGATATAATTATTTGTAATCAATAGACACGTTGACCAACCAAATACGATTTAAAAAAATCTCCAATGGGTCTGCGCAAAACAATATCGGCTAAACTCAAGCTATAGTATCGATATATTTCCAACAGGTGGCTTCGTTTCATGATAAACCATATCCAAGATGCTGACTTACAACAACAACTAATCTCAAGGTCCACAACATGGCAGCTAACCCACACTTTAGAGTGCAGTATTTATCTCCAATTGTCTGGTTTGGTTCACGGCGGCAGAAGATGAATGGCCAAACATGACTCGGCTCCAAAATGACAATTGTGGTGGGTCTACAACCCTTTCATTTATATTTCATTCAGGAACAATCATACCATTGATATTCGAACAAACTACCGACACCCTTTCTCTTGTCCGCTCTTTATACGACGATGGCTACTCTACAAATGACAACTCTATAAAATTATTTTAAGTGCACCCACATGAGCTCTTAGCCCTCTCTATCAATGAACAACACCATTATCTCGACTATGACCAAGTAGTGGCAACTTTCATCCAACAAAAGTCAGTAAATCACATGCAAACACATCGATTTTCTCTACCCTTCAAACTTAATGCCTTATCCACGTTGCATAAGTCCATGAAACATATTACAAAATAATCTACTTGTCCCCTACTCATGGTTCTAATGGGAACGAAAAAATAACGAATACATGACTGCATCTTACTGGAAGCAATACCGAATGCCTTCCACTAGAAGGTCTTATGCAATGCAGATTTATGGGCTTAACTGGCTCTGATACCAAATTGAAAGAAACAAAGCACAATGCTCTGATACAAGATGAAAGATTCAAAGTATGCAGAAGGTCAGAGTACATAGCTCATACACACAACAAAACACATCTATGGTTGTTTAAATAAACAAAAAACTAAGCATGAATTTACATAACACTGAAATGTCAAAGAAGCTACACCTGCGTACAACATCTGTTGTGTATCCAAACTATATGTCATTTTATCCCATCTCAACTATAGTTATACAAAATTTAAGTCGGTTATTGCCCCTTCGATGCTGAAGATGTTAATGTGGTGATTTTCCTTTGAAGTTGAATAGGTTTAGGTGGTTGCATCCTTTTTAAGATCAACAGAGTGAGGTGGTGTTCGATGAAATGATAGGGCATAATTATCTCCAACATAAAACACATAAATTAGATTGAATTTAACTCCCATTGCACATCACATATTGGATACACACTCATTCATCGTCAAAAATATGAAATTTATCGAAATCTCCATGTTACGATATGCATGCCTCAATTACCATGTATGCTAATTTGAAGACAATCTGTGGTGGAAATTTTCAAATCTCAGAGAGTCTCTAGTGGAAATTTGCAATAGAAATGATGAATGATGAATGTGTTACTAGTAACAAAATCAAATATAAAAGTAATTATATCATTTTATATATAAATATGTAACTTGTTGTCAGTTAATTTAGTCAAGGCTGTTGGATGAATAATTTTCATCTATGTAATTGATTTTCAAATACGTTTAGCCCACGTAGTTGGAGGAATAATTTTCATCCTTCTCATTTAAATTCATTTTTTAAAGTAACATATTGTTTAATTCAAATTCAATTTTTACAAATATCATGTTTAATTTAAAGTAATATAAATATAAATATATTAAATTATATATATATATATATATATATATATATATATATATTAGGCTTAATTAAGTTTAATCAACATGTTTAAGAGGAATAATTTTAATTTTCTCTATTCAAATTAAATTTTAATAAATAATATGTTATTCATTTTAAATTAATATAAATGTACTAAAATTGTTTTATATGAAAAAATGTTCTTAATTATTAAATAAATTTAATCACAATAGTTGGGAGGAATGATTATTATCCTTTTTATTCAAATTCAATATTTTTTTGTTTTTCTTAACAATGAATACATTCTTATTAAATTTGAAATGTAACAAATTCACACATTATTATATTCTTTAAACTAATGCACAATATAACTTAAAAATAATTTGATAAAATCCTTATTATATACTTTAAACTAATGCACAATATAAGTTATAAATATTTTGATAAAATCATAATAATATTTAAAACATGTGGTACAAGAAATCCACTTAGAAATGGACCTCAAATTAACATCCAATGCAACGTCTTTATGAAATATCAACATGTGGTTTAGATGAAACTATTTTGATGTCGCAACATTTTATTTCAATAGGTTTATTGTTCATATAAGATATATTGTAATAATTTATTTAAAATTTAATATATAAAAGTATAAATTTAATTTGTAACTAATTAGGGTTATTCAACAAAATGAAAGGGCGGAAACGTGAAGCTGGGTTACACTTTTGTGAGAATCGGGGGCCGAATTTTTTTTTCGGCAATAGTTCGGCCGAAAATTTTATAAAGTTCGGCCGAACTCGTGATTCCGTTTAGATTGACAGCACACTAACGGCGCGGGCAAACAAATTTTTTTCCGGAGATTGGAAAACCGGCAACAAAAGTTCGGCCGAACTTCTAAAAAAAGTTTGGCCGAACTGTGAGTTCGGCCAAAATTTTACTTTTAAAATAGTTCGGCTAAACTATTTTTTATAAATAAATTGCCCGCGAAGTTTGGTGGATTACCGGTTTCATTGTTCGTTCGTTTTCTGTCCCTGTCATTGCTGATCTGTTCGCGCTGGTGCTCCTCCCGTCCGTGCTCTTCGACTTCGTCGGGTATGTTTGACTCTTCGTCCGCGCTCAAATTTTTTTTGTGCTGTGTATTAAAAAAACGTCGGGGTTGGTACTTCGCCTAATTTTGGTTCTTATTTGCTTGCTAAGGCTTTCGGGGTTTGAATTTCTGTGTGCTATGATTTACTGATGGGCTGTCTTTCTAATGTGTTGTCTTTCTAAACTCTTTGGAGATGTTTTTGTTGGTTTTGGTTGAGGTTTAGATTGTTTCACTGCCGGATATTATTTTTCTTAATTGTTTGTATACATATAATATAGGTTTGATTTTCGGATTTGTTTTTGAAGGAACTAGAATATAATGTATTATTTTACAAATCAAAGTAGGAATTGCTTCACTTTTGCAAATCAATCTGACTAGTAAAGTACCTCATTGCCTCAACAACTCTCTTTGCCTCATTCAACTCACACTCTTGGAGAGACTACATCACCCATCTACAAACAGATCTCCCTATGGCATTGAGAACTAGAAATCTATGCGAAGAAGGTACTTCGACAATCGTTGTCCACCACGTCGATGTGCTACTTTGATTCATCTGCTAACATTGTAGATGAACCAATATGCACTTCCACTGCTCTACTTTGATATCGGATTGTTGATTCCCATGCGCTGCCTCTGCTTGGATTCTATCACTACACTAGTGAGTCTCGATCTCCCTTAGAATAAGAATAGGGAAATCTCTTAGACAAGCAAATCAACTTGGCCTCCTCCATGCTAGATGCAGTCCTACCTAATAAAATGTGTAGTACTGCTTTTGGGAAACTCGTTCTACCTCTAGAAACTCTCTTTGGAGACTCCCAGCTACTCGCACTCTTGCTTGCAACATGCACTGACTAACTGGGTTGCATAGCACTACCACTAGGGAACTTGTTCTTGCCTCTTTTGTTGGAAATATTTTCCTCCCTTCTTGACTGGAATGTTGGAAACCTGCTCTATCTTGAAACCCCTTCTTGGAGTCTCTCTCTAGCTAAAACTGCACCTACACTCTACAACTAGCCAATTCACACTAGCACCCTATTCACATTAATTTCTTCTAATTCACACTTGCAACTAGAAATTAGATCTCTCTTGAGCTACTATGTCATTGCAACTAGATATGCACCTATCTCCCGAGTATCTAGTTGCATCTAACAATTGGCTCTACAAATATCTCTTGAGTATCTGATTGCACCTTGTTGGCTTTTCAATCCTCTTGCTAATTGTTGGAATAAGGAATTACAAGAGGGGGGTGAATCAGTAATAGTGAGGTTCTGGGATACAAGGAGGCTGAAAGATTTTTTTTTTGTATATTTGAAGCTCTCCATTATTATAGAAAATGATTTTTTTCTTGTATATTTTTATGCTCTTTGCCATAGTAATGTCATAGTGTATGAAGTTTTAAATTGTTTTTATTATTTTTATTATATGTTGGATGTGATTTTGATTGAAAATGCTTCTTTTTTATTTATTAATTAAAAAAAAAATTATTAGAAAAATTATTGCTTTAAGCCTTGGAATTTACAATCAAAATTAGAAAATGTATTTTTATCTAAACTATTTATGAAAAATTTAATATTGTTTGATTTTCTCTACCATGTCCTTTTTACATATATCTAGAATAATATTATTTGTAGTTTCCGGTTTTTTGTAACATTTTACTACCATAATCAAAATCTATAGAAATAATAATATAACATTATAATATCTTGAAATGGAGCTAACCAACTCAAATATAGTATTGCAAATCCCTGGCTAAGTTAGATGAGGAGGCTATGTATTACTTAGTATTGTATCCATATTGGGGTTGCAAGTTCTATGGGTTCAAAAGAACACTTGCAAACAATTTGTTTTCCATATGACCTCTCTTTTCATAGATAAATTTCATTCTTTTAGCCATTATGGATTTGAGAAAAATACATCCTGATAGGCCAATAAAAATCCTTAACAATGAATTAAACATGAACAACTATTAAATATGGGTAACCAAGCAGCATCAAAACAAACAACTAAATCACCAAGGCTAGTAGTGATAAATAATAAACATTCTAGGATACTTCAAAATTCCATGTAAATAATTGTTTACCTAAAATCACTAGATGGTGAGGCCCACAGCAACAACTGCAAAAGAAATGCAATATAACCAATCAAACTACATCAACAAAACATATGGTCTTGAATGAGGTTTTGGACTCTTTAGATATAAATGTAAACCGTGGCAATGTATCTTATATAAAACTTTAATCCATGTGCTTAACCTTAACATTGACACAAATGGAATACAATTTTACTCACTGCTTTATGATAGAAAAATATGCGGATGAGTATTGCCCACATATCCGAAGTCAAAAGGGATATATTAAAAAGGGATGCTCCGGTCATCTATAAAAGATAAATTAAAGAAGCATGACATATTAGTGATGCAAATTAGATATGCGTACCAATTATGTTCATATAACACAACAAATAGATGATTCAATACAAATGTCACATAGAAGTCATATTTATCTAATGGGCCTTCAACTTAAATTATATATCTAGCATTACATTAAGCTATAGGAGATAAATCAAAGAAGCATTTGAATGTAAATTAAACATGTGTAATAATTATGTCCTTTAGTTCAATAAATAGAAAATAATTTGCAAATGCCATATCTAAGCTATATTTCATCTAAGTAGCTTTCAATTTAAAATTATATCTAATGTTAAATTATATAAAATAATAACAATAATCCAAACTTCAAAATAATATTTAGAGTTAGTATAAAACGTGACATATAATTTTCCTGCGTGGAAAAACATAGTTATCGAGAGTTCAAAAATCATGCATTTGAATAGAAAGTGGGTATACGAATGAGCAAGTAGATTTTTTTTAGAAATGAGGAAGTGAAGGTTGATAGAGAGCCACACAAAATTGCAAATTCATACCTTAACAAAATTGTTAGATCCTTTTAAATAAAACATAACGAAAAATAACGAATAGATGACTCCATCTTACTGGAAGAAATACCGAATGCCTTCCACTAGAAGGTCTTATGCAATGAAGATTTATGGGCTTAACTGGCTCTGATACCAAATTGAAAGAAACAAAGCACAATGCTCTGATACAAGATGAAAGATTCAAAGTATGCAGAAGGTCAGAGTACATAACTCATACACACAACAAAACACATCTATGGTTGTTTAAATAAACAAAAAACTAAGCATGAATTTACATAACACTGAAATGTGAAAGAAGCTACACCTGCGTACAACATTTGTTGTGTATCCAAATTATATTTCATTTTATCCCATCTCAACTATAGTTATACAAAATTTAAGTCGGTTATTTCCCCTTCGATGCTGAAGATGTTAATGTGGTGATTTTCCTTTGAAGTTGAATAGGTTTAGGCGGTTGCATCCTTTTTAAGATCAACAGAGTGAGGTGGTGTTCGATGAAATGATAGGGCATAATTATCTCCAACATAAAACACATAAATTAGATTGAAGTTAACTCCCATTGCACATCACATGTTGGATACACTCACTCATTCATCGTCAAAAATATGAAATTTATCGAGATCTCCATGTTACGATATGCATGCCTCAATTACCATGTATGCTAATTTGAAGACAATCTGTGGTGGAAATTTGCAAATCTCAGAGAGTCTCTAGTGGAAATTTGAAATAGAAATGATGAATGTGTTACTAGTAACAAATTCAAATATAAAAGTAATTATATCATTTTATATATAAATATGTAACTAGTTGTCAATTAATTTAGTCAACGCTGTTGGATGAATAATTTTCATCTATGTAATTGATTTTCAAATACGTTTAGCCCACGTAGTTGGAGGAATAATTTTCATCCTTCTCATTTAAATTCAATTTTTAAAGTAACATATTGTTTAATTCAAATTCAATTTTTACAAATATCATGTTTAATTTAAAGTAATATAAATATAAATTTATTAAATTATATATATATATATATATATATATATATATATATATTAGGCTTAATTAAGTTTAATTAACATGTTTAAGAGGATTAATTTTAATTTTCTCTATTCAAATTAAATTTTAATAAATAATATGTTATTCATTTTAAATTAATATAAATGTACTAAAATTGTTTTATATGAAAAAATGTTCTTAATTATTAAATAGATTTAATCACAATAGTTGGGAGGAATGATTATTATCCTTTTTATTCAAATTCAATATTTTTTTGTTTTTTTTAACAAGGAACACATTCTTATTAAATTTGAAATGTAACAAATTCACACATTATTATATACTTTAAACTAATGCACAATATAACTTAAAAATAATTTGATAAAATCCTTATTATATACTTTAAACTAATGCACAATATAAGTTATAAATATTTTGATAAAATCATAAAAATATTTAAAACATGTGGTACACGAAATCCACTTGGAAATGGACCTCAAATTAACATCCAATGCAATGTCTTTATGAAATATCAACATGTGGTTTAGATGAAACTATTTTGATGTTGCAACATTTTATTTCAATAGGTTTATTGTTCATATAAGATACATTGTAATAATTGGTTTAAAATTTTCCCAACGCACACAGCGCGTGGTGGCCACATGGCCCTCCACGGCGCCATAAACATTGCATTCATTCCTCCCGCAGGCAGCATTAACTCTCCGGCATTCATTCCTCCGCGCCGGCATTACATTAGCCTTGGATTGCCTGGTTCAGGCATTATGGAAACCAGTTCATGGTCCGACGAGCTCACCGTCTCTCCGCGCAGTTGTATGGTTCCCCTAGGCGGCGCGTGCCCTGCCCACTGTGCTGAGCCAAGCGCTCGCACAGCCACAGGCAGGCGTTGTTCGCTTTATAGTTGTATTGAGTTTGCTCCGGACGCGCACTTCTCCAATAGCAATTTCTGCCCAGGTGCTTCAAGTACGTCTGCCCAGTTCACTCCAGGTTCTTCCATTGCTTCAGCTCCTCTCCATCATAACGAGCCTTTTGAAACAGTGTCTCCCGGTTCAGCCATGCCGCGACTAAGGCAGCGCATGACAGCGCGTCGAGGAAGCACTCGAGGAGGCCTGGGAGGGGAGCGCCCTTCCTCCAGCAGACAATTCTCTGATATTCCTTCTGTTTCTGACCATGGACGTCCTCCGACCTCCCTTTCGACTGAAATCCCCCATCGCTTCTCCTCCTCTGCCTCTCAGCCTGCTAGCAGCCATTATATTCGCCAGACCACGCAAAGAGCGGAGTTGATGTTTGATAGTGCTTTCAATCGCCCTTCTATCACTGCATTCATCACCATAACTCTGCGTGAGGATGCCACCCTTAGCCCTCCTACCTGGACTGCCTCCTCCCCTGCTCATTTTGACCCTCTTTCCGCCTCTGTCGAGCTACGTTCCACCTCAGCTTCCACGCCTCAAGAGGACTTACCCGAGCCTGCTGGCCTAGCCATTCCCCCCACTGGTCTCTCTTCCTTGCAAGTGGACGCTGATGCTGAACAGGGCGCTGAAGGCCACAACAGGAAAACTGAAGCAGAGGATCCTGAAGACGATTTTAGCTGCCCAATAGTGGAGGAACAACCATCTCCTGCCACTTCCAACTGACTCAGCAATGTCTTGGCGCAGTATGGACTTTGAACTTGTTCATTTTCTTAGCAATGCTGGTTTTCTACAATGCATAATAGCTTACTGTTTTTCGATAAAGATAGTGCTCAGTTTTTGTTACTGTCTCATAACAATTATAAATATTCCACCGGTTTCCCTACACAAGGGCGGTGATACTGCTATTACAGAGCTGGTTTCCCTATATGGGCAGCTTAGTTTTAGAATTATGCTTGACTTTAAAGCCCAGTTTCAGGCTAATGCAGCTGAACTGAGGCAGTTTTGTACTACTATCTTTACATAAATAGAATTAGCTCAATTTAGAAAAAAAAAATAATTGGTTTAAAATTTAATATATAAAAGTATAAATTTAATTTGTAATTAATTAGGGTTATTCAATAAAGTGAAAGTTTGATATTATTTACTTTTTGTATGTGAAGTATGTGTTTAAGGATAGGTGTTACTGTGGTCAACCATGCACAACCTTGGTCGTCCATGGTAAATCATGGTCTAAAGTTGCATTGTGATAAATATTGTATCAATAGAAAATCAACCATGGTGAACCACCACAAACCATTGTGATAAATATTGTCTCAATATGAAAATCATGTTGGGTACATGTTATATTCTTTCCACGATTAGTCATATGTGCGGGGGGGTGGCATCCCCCCCCTCTCGAGGGGTTTGCAAGGGGCAAGTATCCCCCTGGACGAGTTCTGGGGTAGCGCCCTAGGGAAAAAAATTTGGACCCTATTTTAGGTGGGTAGACCCACCTATGGTTCTGTGCATGGGTTTGCACATTGTTTTGGGGCATGATGGTTTTTGGTCCTTGGTATTTTGGATACCCGGTCAAGGGAACTACGGTTATGTTCTAATATAGCATTAATGGATTAGGGTTTATGAATGATTCAACATGTATATATATGTGTTGTAACACTAAAAGGAAAATAATGACAAATCAAGCTAGTTGTCCCGATTTGGGATTGAGGGGAAAAATGTCAGTGTATATTTGTTTTATTTTTTGTTATCTCGCTACTGTTTATTTTCTATTTTTTAAGAATTTGTTTGTAGATAGTTTCTATATAGGTTTAATACCTACATTTGGTATCAGATATATTTTGGCTTCAAGGGGATGCCTTCGCTGCTGAGGGGTTTTTTGCTCGATCATGTGGTAGACCATGTTCAGTGGGAGATCTACGAGATTGATTCTTGCAATGAAAGAATATGGTGAGAACTGAAAAGACAGAGATTGAGAAATTTAATGGTCATATTTTTGAGTTGTGGAAGATCAAGATGGAGGATCTGCTAGTGGATAAAGATCAGTGGATCGCGGTGGATCTGGGTACTAAACCAACGATAATGTCAGATGAAGACTGGGCGAAGTTGGATCGGAAGGAAAATAGCACAATATGGTTGTGTATCTTAGATTTGGTATTGTTGAATGTATCTAGGGAAGCTATGACGAAACTTTATGGGTCAAGTTAGGGAATTTTTACCAATATAAGTCTCTGGTGAATAAATTGTTCCTTCGGAAAAAGCTGTATAACCCAAGGATGAAGGATGGAGACTCGAAAATAGAGCAACTGAATTCCTTCAATACTATGGTAAGTTAGTTGTCATATGTTGATATTAAAATATCATATGAAGATAAGTGCATCGTTTTGTTGAGTTCTCTACCAGATTCATGGGACAATCATGTTATTGCAATAGGTAGTAATACAACTACCTTTAATTTTGATGAAATTGTCTCAGCCTTGCTATCGGAGGAAATTAGACAGAGAAATATGGAGGGACATAATGGATATTCCTTATATCTACGAGGAAGGTCCCAAAATAGAAACAAAAATAAGTTTTTGAGTGGGAGATCTAAATCTAGAGGGAGATATAAATCTATAGGAAAGCCTGTAAAGGTGTGCTGGAAATATGGAAAGGAAGGGCACTTCAAAAAGGACTGCAGATCTAAAGCTCCCGAGAAAGGAAAGGGATCTGATGATGCTCCTCCTACAGAGGAAAAAACCACCTCAGATGAAGGTGGGGATGTGTATTTGGCTTCTTCTTCAAATACACATGTATATCATGAGGCATGGTTGATTGACTCAAGTGCATCCTTTCACTTCACTCCCCATAGGGAGTGGTTCTGCGAGTATGAGAAGTATGGTGGTGGTGATGTATTGTTAGGGAATGATAGGAAGGCCATAATCGTCGGACGTGGAAAATTCAAGCTGAAGCTGTAAGGTGGAAGGATTAGAACACTTCCTGGTGTTTTGCATATTCATGCGTTGGCCAAAAATCTAATTTTTGTAAGCACGATGGATGATGCAGGGGTAAAAAAAGCATCTGAAAAAGATACCTGCAAGATGGTTCTGGGAGAACTTCTATTAATGCGGGGAGTTTGGATTGGAACTCTGTACAAGCTTCAGGGTAGCAGTATTACTGATGGTTGCAACAATTTTGTGGTTCTTGAAAGTGGAGAGGAAAGCCTAACAGTCTCTAGAGAAAAGACCATGCTATGACATCAAAGGTTTGGACATATTGGAGAGAAGGGCCTTCAAATACTGCATGGTAATGGTATGGTAGAAGGTATGTCTAGTTTCTCTCTGGATTTCAATTTCTGTGAACATTGTGTATATGGGAAGCAGAATCGGGTGAGTTTACCTTTTAGTTCTAAGAGGGCGAACAAGATATTAGAGCTTGTGCACAATGATGTGTTTGGACCTGTGTCGGTTTCATCACTAGGAAATTCTGTTTACTCTGTTTCATTCATAGATTAATTCTCAAGGAATACATGGATATATTTCTTGAGGAATAAATATGAAGTCTTTGACAGATTTAAAGAATTTAAGGCTCTGGTGGAAAACTAGATAGAGAAGAAGATAAAGGTGCTGAGGACAGATAATGGTAGAGAGTTCTGCAAGAAGTAATTTGAATAGTTCTGTAAGAAGTTTCGTATAGCATGACAGAAGACTACTCCACAAAAACCTTAGCAAAATTGAGTTGTAGAAATAATGAACAGAACACTGAAGGAAAAGGAAAGAAGCATGATCAGTGGTACCGGGTTAGGACATGAGTTTTGGGCAGAGGTAGTGAAGATTGCATGTTACCTGGTTAACATATCACCTTCATCAGTGTTGGAGTATAAGACTCCACATGAGGTATGGACTGGTAAGAAATCATCTCTTTCACATATAAGGGTATTTGGATGTGATGCATATGTACATGTTACAAAGGAGAAAATGACCAAGTTGGATAATAAATCTGAAAGGTTCATATTTATTGGGTATAAGGATGGTTTAAAATTTTACAAGCTTTGGAACCAAGAAACAAGGAAGGTTGTGTAGAGTCGAGTTGTGGTGTTTAGAGGGGTGAAATATGTTGTTAAACATGAAGTCCTACCAAAGGAACCTGAGAAGATAGAGTTATAGCTAAAGGAGGATGAATCAGACTCTACAACAGAACATGATTCAGAAGAGGAAGAGCCACAAACTCGAGCTGTGAGAAGATCAGTTCGGGAAAGAAGGAAGCCATAACGGTATAGTCCATATGATTTTTGTTTAATTTTTTCTTTAAATCTCACTGATGATTATCCCAGAAATCTCAGGGAGGCAATGGATTCAGAGGATGGAAAATTCTGGAAGGAGACCATGGTTGATGAAATGACATCCTTTCACAAAAATGAGGCATGGGATCTTGTGGAGCTGCCAGTTGGAAGGAATCCCATCATGAGAAAATAGTTGTTTAAGAAGAATATGAATGTAGAAGGCAAGGTGGAGAAATACAAAGCTTAGTTGGTAGCAAAAGGTTATTCCCAGGTGCTGGGAATTGATTTTGGTGATATTTTTTCTCTTGTTTCCAAGGTTACTTCTATTAGATTACTTTTATTTGTTGCTGCTGCATTTTATTTTGAGGTAGAACAGATGGATGTGAAGACAAAATTTCTTCACGGGGATCTAGAAGAGGAGATCTACATGAAGCAACTTGAAGGTTTTGCGGTGAAGGGTAAGAAAAAACTGGTATGTAGGTTAAAAAAGTCTCTGTATGGGTTAAAATAGTCACCAATGATGTGGTATCAGAAATTTGATACCTATTTACGGGGACTTGGTTTTACCAGAAGCAAAGAGGATCACTGTGTGCAATTTAAACTAATTGGTGACCGTGTTATTTATTTGGTCTTGTATGTGGATGATATGTTCTTGGTTGGAAATAACAAAGAAATTATCAAAGACTTGAAGACCCAATTTTTCTCCAAATTTGACATGAAGGATCCTGGTGCTGCAAACTATATTTTGGGCATGGAAATTAAGAGAGATTGGGCAAAGAGGAAGCTCTAGATAAACCAAAGGAAGTGTCTCAAGACAATATTGTAGAGGTTCAATATCCAAGATAGTAAACTAGTGAAGGTTCCTATTCCTGTAGGTGTAAAGCTATCTGCGAAACAATTTCCCAAGACGCATGAAGAAAGAAGTATATTTCCCATGTTCCATATGCAAGTGCAGTGGGTAGAATGATGTATGCAATGGTCTGTACTAAACAAGACATTGCATATGCAATAGAAGTATTGAGTAGGTTTATGTAAAAATGAGGAAGGAGAATTGGAAAATAATGAACCAAGTTTTCAAATATTTGCATTTCACTAGTGATTATGGTTTATGCTACCAGGGAAGACCAATATTGGACATAGTTTTAGATATATGTGGTTTTGTTGATGTAGACTCGGTTGGAGATATGGACCAAGGAATATCTACAAGTGGGTATGTGTTTAGCCTATTTGGAGGTGTAGTCAGTTGGATGAGTAAAAGACAGTATGCAGTGGCTCTTTCAACTACAGAGGCCGAATACATGACATCCACTCATGCAAGCAAGGAAGTAGTCTGGTTGCAAAGATTGTGTTCATGTATGGGGTTGGTACAATGAGCTATAAGGATAGACTGTGATAGCTAAGGTGCAATTTTATAGGTTAAGAACCCTCCTTATCATTCAAAGACAAAGCACATTGATGTTCAATATCACTTTGTGAGAGATATGGTTGAGGATAAAAAGGTGTTACGGGTAAAGGTGGACACTTTGAAGAATGTTGCAGATGCATTGACAAAGTCTGTGAAAAGATAGAAGTTCTCTTGTTATAGAGAAACAATGGGTGTTGTAGGGCTGGACTAATGACTAAGCTCTCCTATGGCCCCATGCGGAAAGAAAACAACAAGTGGGATAGCATTGGGTATGTGTTATATTCTTTCCACGATTAGTTGCACGCGCGAGGGGGCCACAAGGAGAGAATTAACCACCCCTGTTCATTGCGCCGGGCACAGTGAGGGGGTCACACGGGGATCGACAGCCACCCCTGTTCAGGGGTTAGGAGGGGGTAGGTAGTGTAGGTTTTAACCCTGTACAAAAATTATCTACAAAAAAATCTTAAAAACAGAAAATAAACAATAGCGAGAGCATAAAACATAAATAAGATATACATAGATATTTTCCCCTGGATCCTAAATCGGGATGACCAACTTGATTTTTCATTATATTCCTTTTAGTGTTACAACAAATATATATACACGCCGAAGCATACATAAACCCCAATCCATTAACCCTAGATTAAAACATAACCGTAGTTCCCTTGACCGGATCTACAAAATACCATGGGTCGAAAACCATCATGCCTCAAAACCATGTGCAAACCCATGCAAAAAATCATGGGTGGGTCCGCCCACCAGAAAATAGGGTCCAATTTTTTTTCCCAGGGCATTGTCCCGGACCCTGAACAGGGGGGGCTACTGCCCCCCTTGTGACCCCCCTGCTACGCCCGACACAACGCATAGGGGGGTCTATCGCCCCGCCCCCCCGCGCATGCAACTAATCGTGGAAATAATATAGCACATACCCAATATCTAGCCCCCTGCATAGGGTCCGAGGTAACACCCCGGGAAAAAAACTTTGGACCCTATTTTAGGTGGGCGAACCCGCCTATGGTTTTATGCATGGGTTTGCAGGTTCTGGGGCATGATGGTTTTCAGCCCCTGGTATTTTGTAGATCCAGTCAAGGGAATTACGATTATGTTCTAATCTAGGATTAATAGATTGGGGTTTATGAATGCTTCAACATATATATATATATATATATATATGTGTGTGTGTGTGTGTGTGTGTGTGTGTGTTGTAACACTAAAAGGAAAATAATGAAAAATTAAGTTGGTAGTCTCGATTTGGGATCCAGGGGAAAAATCTCACTGTATATCTGTTTTATATTTTATGCTCTCGCTATTGCTTATTTTCTGTTTTTTAAGAATTCGTTTACAGATAATTTTTGTACAAGGTTAAAATCTACAAATCAACCATGGTGAACCATTGCCAACCATTGTGACAAAGATTGTGCCAATATGAAAATCAACTGTGGTCAACCATGGTCAACCATGTTTACTTTAGTGTTTATAATATTCATCGTAAATTTTATAATATTTATCCCTCATTTTTAATATTATTCCCTTTGGTTTATAATCCCTTGGGTTTTTGTTCCCTTTGGGTTTATAATATTAATCCCTTGTATTTAATATTAATCCCTTGGGTTTATAATACTTGGAGATTTTAGTATAGATCTCTTGAGTTTATATTTCCTTGGACTTATAATATATATCCCTTGATTTTATTAATCTAAAGATTCATATTTATAGGATTACTTTTATTATTATATATGTAAATATGTAATTGATTATCAAATAGGTTTACTTAAATTTAATCAAGATGTTTAAGAAGAATAATTTTAATTCTTCCTATTCAAATTGAACTTTAACAAATAATATGTTCTTTAATTTAAAATAATATAAATGTAATATTATTATTTTATAAAAAAGTAAGTTCTTGATTATTAAGTAGATTTAATCACACTAGTTAGAAAGAATGATTATTATCCTTCTTATTGAAATTATTATTATTATTATTTTTTAAAAGCACATTTTTATTAACTTTTCACTTTAACAACTTCACTCATTATTATATACTTTAAGCTAATGCACAATATAAGCTATATTTTTTTATAAAATCCTAATAATATTTAAAACATGTGATATAATAAATTCACGTAGAAATGAACGTCAAATTAATATCCAATGCAATATATTTATGAAATATCAAAATGTGGTTTGGATGAAACTATTTTGATATTACATTTTATTTCAAAATTTTTATTTTTCATATAAAATATAATGTAATAATTAGTTTCAAAATTAATATTTAAAAGTATAAATTTAATTTATAATTAATTAGAGTTATTCTACAAAATGAAACCTTGATGTTATATATTTTTTGTAATTGAAGTAAGTCTTTAATGATAGGGGTTATTGTGGTAAACTATGGGTAACTATGGTTATACTTGAACATCCATGTTCAAGTATGGTAAATTTAGCATTGTGAAAAAGATTGTCTCAATATGAAAATCAAGCATGGTGAACCATGGGTGACCATTGTGACAAAGATTGTGTCAATATGAAAATTAAATGTGGTCAACCATGTTTATTTTAGTGTTTATAATATTTAGTTTAGAGTTTATATGCCTTGGGTTTATAATTCCTTCGATTTTTATTATTAATCTCTTGAGTTTACTATTCCCTTGGGTTTATAATATTTATCTTAGCGTTTATACACTTTGGGTTTATAATATTAATCACTTGATTTTATAATACCTTGAGATTTTAGTATAAATCCCTTGGGTTTATAATATCAACTGGTTGGATTTATTAATATAAGAGTTCATATTAGTAGGATTAATTTGATTATTTTATATGTAAATATGTAATTGATTAAATTAGGTTTAGTTAAGTTTAATAAACATGTTTAAGAGGAATAATTTTCATTCTTCCTATTCAAATTAAATTTTAACAAATAATATGTTCTCCAGTCCAGTTTAAAATAAGATATATGTAATAATATTATTTATATGAAAATATATTCTTTATTATTAAATAGGTTTAAAGATTTAATCATAATAGTTAGGAGGAGTATTTATTATCCTTCTTATTCAAATTCCCTATATATATAGGGAACACATTCTTATTAAATTTTCACTCTAACAACTTCACACATTATTATATATTTTAAACTAATGTAGAATATGATTTATAAATATTTTGTTCCTAGAGTGTTTAAAGTTGAATTTCGTATCAAAATTGGTTTAAAACTATTTTGTTCCTAGAGTGTTTAAAGTTGAATTTCGTATCAAAATTGGTTTAAAACTTCTTGGTTTTATTAATATAAAGAATCATAATTTGTGTATAAATATATTTTTCATTTTAAATTGTTGTTTCATTTTTATTAAATGTTTATTTCATAATTACTTAGTTATTATTTATTAAATATTATATAATTTATTGAATTATTATTAATATAATTGTTGTTATTTATTATTACTGTTGTTATTATTATTATTTTTAATTAAAGTTATTGTTATTATTTATTATTATTAAAATTATTTTTAATATAATACTAATAATATAATATCAATTATTATTAATATGGTCATTATATTTATTATTCTATTCTAAATACAATGTGTGTATGCATTTTTAGACCTTTATAGATCTAAAAGGAAAATTTAGAGATAAATTTTTTATCATAATAAAAAGTAATATTTGGGTATAAGAGGACATTATTATCAGAAGATCAAAAGAGAAAAATATTCTTTACACTTACTCTACGTAATCTTTCGAGGAAAAAATATGACCCTTTGTGGCATTCTTTTCACATTAAATGTAAAAATTATATAGAGAATTTATACCAATGGATTCAATCCTATCATGTAATATACTAAAACAAGATACCGAATCCTTCTACTATATTTGAAAAAAATAAGACACGATCACTCAATCACATGCAAGTAAGAGAAAGAAATAATCAATTGCATAACACAATATGTTATTGGAGAAAGCATCTGCTCAAAACCCCTACGCCATATATTGTACATAGTCAAAAATTCATGAAACAATACAACGCTTTTCACACCGAGAAAACCCTGCACTCTATCGATCGTCTCACCCTAATCCTTCTCAAAGCTGACTAGAAATTATTAGGAAAAATTGACCAACACTTAGCTAATTCTCAGCCCCTTCTTAGCCCAGCCTTGCTCATGCAATCCCTTGGAAATTAATCCCTATTAAATAGGATATTCAACCTTCCTTCACTGCGCAATCCATCACGAGCCTTCCTATAACTTTATAATTACGCTCGAGAAATTTTCTAATAATACAACTGATAGTTATCTTCCATTTAACCTATATCAACTAGGTCTTCATCATAATTGACATGCATGTAGCTATTAATAGAGAATCATCAGTTATCTGATTGATCACTACTTGTGAATTAAATTAAATTTAATTCACTGGACCTCTCACTAGCTCATCACTCAGCTAGAACTAGTTAAACTGATTTTAAATCAATCAATTTGAGTTCACTGATTACACATGCACCATACTAGTGCATTAACTGCACTGGACCCCCAAAACAATATAATCACTCTACATGTTTCACCTTTGACCCTCAACTCGAAATTCTTGAGCTAACCTAGTCTTTCTCACTTAGTTAACTTATACAAGTTGTTATGAGATGAAATTACAATTTATTTTCCAATTTATTTAAAGGATAAATAAATTAGATGCCCACATTTAGCACTAATGTGTAACTGAATTCCTCACTCATGTGTGAATGGAATCCCACACCAGTATGTCATCAATTTTTGTCCTTTCTGGATGCCAATTTCACTATTTCTTGTTGCAAATTTCAGCATTAAAAATGTGTAATGGTTATAATTCAAATCCTAAAAATCATGTATGTGAAGGAATTTAGGTTTCAAAAAGATTAAAAAAAAAATCATTTCTATGTTCTTATGCAATAAAATTAGTAAAGCACTACGTGCTATTAATTTGGAAATTCACATTATTTATAGGTTTATAGGATTTTATTTGGTTATAAGTAATTTTTTTTTGTGAAAATGGTGGATCCAACAACACTTCAAAATTATATTATGGTTATGGGGACAATTTGCTTGCTTGAAAATATTTCTTTACATATTACCTTTTTTTTTTTGTAAGTCAGAGGAATCGGCAACATCAGGCAGCTTTCACATGCGTGGCACGGGGTCCAACTCCCCGGCTACCACTATAACCTCTTAGGGAACTACCCAGCCTGCAAGAGCGTTACCCGAATAAGACGAGACTTGAACTCGTGACCTGCTTAAAAGCACAAACACCTTAATAGTGCATCCGCGAGCCACTAGATCATGCCCCTGCGGGCCTTTCTTTACGTATTATTTGATATAATGTTACATTTTATTAGATTATAGGGTATTTATTTAGTCATCTTATTTCATAGTTTGTACATATGTGCGATATTGAAGAGCACCTCTAATCTCATTAGAAATTGACAAAACATTTTCAAGAAATATTTTTAATAAAAACAACCTTATTTCTTGTATAAGTCCCTTATAGCTAATGTTCTTTTATATAACCCCTAATGCCTTGACCCGACATCTCACATCCCACCCCTGCAAGTCCATCTCTTACTAGTACAAGATATTAAATCTAATTTTTATAATTTTAAACTCTATTATATATTGAAGCACCCATGAAATATAGAATAAGTACAAGAGCTCAAATTTTTTATTCCAATCACATACAAGTGGATATGTCATTTTCAAATGTATGTGCATATTTGTTTTCAACAAAACATTTATGGGACTACCTAATAGAACTCATTTATCCTATTTTTTTAACAGTTTTCACAAAGTAGAACATGTCTTTAGAGATTTAAAGTCGTCACAGCTAGAAACACAATATATGCTTATACAACTTGAACTAAACTCGTTCAACAATTGTATGTGCAATTTTATTATGTGTGAAAGTACAAAAAAAAATTGAAAATATTTTATGCATCTAGTACATTGCTCAAATATATTCAATTCACGTTTGATTCTAATGAAATTTGTATATACTTATCTTCTAGGAACATGAAAGTTGTCAATAATTATATGAAAAATAAAAAAATGTTTCAAAGATGTAATTGAAGAATATAGTACAAAATATCTAAAAGATATAAAAAATATGTGAGAAGGTGTTTTGTTAAAACACTCCATATAAAAAACTCATCTATAATGAGGATTTTGTGACCTAAACTAAATATGAGATTTTTACAACTCAGTTTTTTTTTTAATAATAAATTTTAACCAATATATAATTTTATAATTAACAAACAAATTGCCAAAAAAAAAAAAAAAACCAAAAAAATACATTATACAAATTTAAAAAAAAAATACCGAGTTGAAACGAAGTTTGGGATGTTAAGAGGAAAAAATTATATATAACAAAAATGTATTTAAATGGAATTTGTTTTGAATTTGAGGGTGCAAGTTTGTTACAATTCTATTAGTGAGTTATATATAACAAAGATGAACTTCAACTTTGAATAAAGTCATGAATGATTTTACTAAAATCTGTTAATAACAAGTTTCATTAAAAATACTAGAAAATTGAACACACATAAGGAGAAAATACAATAACAAAGAATCCTAAACCTGAATTTCAAGTTTCTGACAAATCTATTAGTGAGTTATATACAACGAATAAAATCTTTAAAATGATTTAAAATTATTGTACTAATTCTAATAGAATTACTATAAATCAAACACACGTGAGGAAAAAATACAATAACAAATACCTAGTCCTATAAACATGAATACTTAAACAAATCCACATCGAATGATTTTATTATTAACAAAGAAGCTAATATCATGTTATATATTTAAAAGTCACCAAGCAAAACGATAAGTAACTAGGATATTATTTATAGAGTTTGAATTTTTGTTGTGTTTTGAGTTATTTAATAATTCTTAATTTATAGATGGTAAGTTTTATTTATTTATTATTATTTTCATCTGATGTGAAATAATGTTTTTAAATTATTTTGAAATGACATTTTGTATGATGTGAATTTTTTATTTAAAAAAAAAAATGGTGTTTCACATAAATGTTGTTATCTGTATAGCCTTTATTATTATGGGACATGTTGAAATTTTAATGAATATATTTTTATAAAATATTTTGAATTTATTGTTTAAAAATATTTCATTAATTTTGAAAAATTGAAATAATTTTAATTTAAATATAATTAGATCACTATAGATTTATTTTAATTACAAATGAGAGGGATCAAATCTTTTGAAGTGCAACTCCTTTTTAAAATAGAAAATTTGAAAAATTTGCACCCTAAAATATTTGATTATTTGCAATTTGTTTAGAAATTATATGAGAAATATCAGTTAAGTAATATGAGCTTCCTTGTTAAAATAAAACACACAACATTCTCTCTCATAGTGCAATTTCTTTAGAAATTATGAGAAATATCAAATGAGTAATGTGGGCTTGCTTTGTGTAAAAGAACTTTTTCAAATTCTCTTAAAAATTCCTATAAAAAACATTTCTTAGAAAAATTATGTTTTATGAAAAGATAAGCTTAAATGGAAATAATAATAAATTGTGTAAAAAGATAAGAATAAACACAAAGGGAAAGAAATACATAATATAATAAAAGGAATTTAGACATTAAAAGAATAACGTTGCTAAAAATAGGCTGAATTAATAGAGAAGTACTTTGGACAACTTTAATTGTGAACAAACTAAAAGGAAAACAAGGAGCCTGATATTTGGCGGAATTAATAGCAGCACAACTCTTACTTCGAAGAAACATGCCTTTTCCCATATAATTCCCCAATGAATTTTATTGTTTTGAGAAAATTTTCCCATATAATTCCCCAATGAATTTTTATTGTTTTGATAAATTATTATCCATGCTTAATAGCACACGTAACTCGATTTTGCAGTGATGTATTAGTCTTTCGAAGAAGTGATTTTTTATTCTAAGAAAGATATTAGACTCAAATTTGCAGAGAATTATTTACCTTGTTAGTTAGACAAAATAGTATTTAGGTGTAAATCTGATTTCGAAGAAGACATTTTTTTTATTCTAAGAAAGATATTATTCTCAAATTTGCAGAGAATTATTTACCTTGTTACTTAGACAAAATAGTATTTCGGTGTAAATTTGACTTTCTTTTTTTCAGAAGAAAAAAAACGCTGTATATATTATATGATATATATGACAATACATGTTCATCATTACATTCTCAGATGTAATACTAGACAGCGAGAAACTCCATATATCCATTTACATACAAATACAGATATTCGATGTGCATGGCAAGCCAAATTATGGGTAGGTTTTACCTGGCCCAAAAAGATTCTTTCTAAACATCCCTGTATACATTGAAAAAACATTCATAGATAATATAGATGCATTTAGAAAGAAAGCAATGAAAAAAAAAATTGTCCCAAAGTATACTTCCATAATTCACATAGAGCAAAATCGCTAGTGAATCCGGCTTGACAGGCTCGCTTGAAATCACATTGACCATCTTCAAATCTCCCGCGCGCACAGTACTTGGAAGCAGGCTCGCTTGTGAATCCATAAAGACAGGTTCACTTGAAAGACATTGTTCAACTTTAAATCCCGCTCGCTTGATGAAGAGGAGTCCATAGTTGTTACAGATAACAAAATATAGGTACATGAATCAGATATACTTGATAAGATGTATTGGTCGGCGCAAATGCTTTAAAGATTGATCATCTTCCTAAAAACTGGCTCGCCTGATGAAGATAATGACAGTAGAAAACCCATAATCTGTACCAGAAATGACCTCATATGTGAATCATCCGATAACAATGAGATTAGATATTAAGAAATTTCTGTTGGCTCGCTTGTAAACAGTTATGATGTTGACCAGCTGTCTGCGTACAAATAGAAAAGAGGCCCTCCACAGATAAATCGATGTTGTATAGTTTTCAGGCTGACATGTACCAAAAGGAAAAAGAAAACCTGTGTGAAAATCAAAGAGCTATAATCCTGTATAGGATAGAAGCCTCCAAAACTATCTGTGTTGTTAGAGTAAAGCTGCAATATGAAGAAGTTATGGCCGAAAATATGATAGAAAACATAATAAAAATATAATAAAGCTAGTTGTGAGATAATGATAGCATCTGATCCTGGAAGCATATCAATCATGGAATTGGTGCCGTCGAGTTCCAGATCTGCACCCCATCTTTATACTGAATAATATACATATACCCAAAATCTGCACTGATACCTTTTTTAGACAGACCATCTGCCCTTGTATTATTCTCCCGATAGATATGATTTATAGGAGGGAAATTTAGGATCTGCCATAAACGAATAATCCGCTGCCTCCATCCCATCAATCCCGGCACAATCAGATCGCATCTACTATAAATCCATCCAATAACCAACTTAGAGTCACCATAGAAATTGGACTTCTGTAATTGAAGATTAGAGACCACCCCAGAGCGCCATGATTTCTGCCTTATTATTTGTACCGGGACCCCCATTCCAATAGATGTGAATTCTCTCCCGCTGGGACAATCTAACCCAAACATCACATCCCGTGATGCCATCAACAGATGCCCCATCAAAGTATATAGAAGGGATATCAATCGCATGTGGTCTGTTCCTAAAAGATCTATCAGACACCAATTGAGAAGGAACATTCCAATCCACGATCCAATTCATAATATTGGAAATGATAATATGCGGATGAAAAGGCCTGTTTTCAAAAATGAGATTGTTCCTACCGATCCACACTTCCCAAAAGAAGTAGAAAGGAAGAGACTTAAATTTACCTTTAAGCTTGTCCCAATCCCTCACAGCCGAAATGAAATCAGAAGCAGACCAGTTTGGATCCATAATGTGAGGGGCGAGAGATCTCCACATATTTTTAACTACAGGACAAGTGAAAAATAGATGCGTAATGCTTTTAGCCTCCATGCAGCATATAGCACATCGATTTGGGCCATATATTCCCATTTTACTGAGATTGTCCCACGTAAGTATTTTACCCCTCCACACCAGCCATCCAAATAGGGTAATCTTGGTAGGAATCCTTCGCTTCCAAAAGGGATAGAAGATCTTAGATGTTTTTCCCCCATAAGTTGAGAGAATGATGTACCTATAGGCGTCTTTAAAAATGATAGCTCCATGCTTCATAGGCCTGTTCCATATGATTTTATCACCTCCCACTAAATGACAGAAACCAGCAATCTTGAAAGAAACCAAAATAGCATCCCATTCCATTGTGTCATCCCCTGACAACCCCAGTTGTATAGCAGTTTTAAAAGACGAAGCACCAAAAGACCATTCGGAAATAGTCTGAGATAAATAGATATACCCCCAGTGCGAGAGATAATGTAGGAGTTGGGGGGAAAGAGAAGTGTCTGTGAGGAGTCCAGAAATATCATTGAAAGCTAGAGGAATTCTACTGCCATCACAAAAACTCCAAGTCACACGGCCATATATAAATCTTAGTATCTTTTTGAAGCCACCCCATAGTACAGAAACGCTGGATGGACAGATCAGCTCCTGGCATATTATCTGATGAAACATATCTCCCTCAATATACTTGCACCTTATAATAGCGCTCCATATGTTATTCCCACTGATAGCACGCCAAAAGGATTTAATTAACAGAGCAGTGTTAAAGATTCACGTATCTAATATACCACAACCATCAAAATATTTAGGTCTGCATATGACATTCATTTGACAGAGATGATATTTCTTGTCGAGCTTTGCACCACCCCACAGAAATTGAGCAATGATCCTGTTAATCGACTCCACAATTTTGGCAGGCAGGTAGTTGAGATGGCCCCAATAGACCATTAATTGTGATAGGACAGCCTGAATAAGGATGAGCCGTCCCCCCATAGAGAGCCATTTGTGAGTCCATCTGTATATACGGGTTCTAAAGCACTCAATTAACCACATCCAATCCCTGTTCTTATAACCACAGGGTTTTAAATTGCAACCCAGGTATTTGAAACCTTCTGAAAGAAGTTGAGTATGAACCCCCAAGAAATCAGCAGTAAAGAGAATCTCCTGTAAATCACCCTTGTCATATAAGAGAAAATATTTGTCTTTATTAATTCCTAATCCTGTAGAAGATTCAAACGTGATCAGTAGCAGATGTATATAAAACCAATGGTTCCTATTGAGATACCCAAATAGCAACATATCATCAACAAAGAGTGAATGATTTATGGAGATAGTTCCAGAAAAGGAGAACCCTTTTATGAAACCCTACTGTTCTGAAAAATTTAAAAGCTTGCTAAAACCATCTCAAACAAGGATAAAGATAAGCGGGGAGAGGGCACAGCCTTAGCGGAGACCTCTGGCAGTGCCAAAGAAGAGAGTGGGTACAACATTAACCAGAACAACATATCTATCCGTAGATATGGATGACATGATCCATCGAATGATTCTGATTGGCAATCCAATCTTAAGTAATAGAAGCCTAATATAGGACCAGTCAACAGAATTGTAAGCCTTGTGCAAATCTACTTTCATAACTAATGCCTCCTTGCTTCTGATATGGGCAGAATGGAGAACCTCTTGTGCGATGGCAATCGCATCATGGATAGAGCACCCATGAAGAAATCCATACTGCTCCAAGCTGATGTGATCTAACAAAATAGACCTGATGTAATTTGAAATAATTTTTGATGTGATCTTATACATTAGATTGCATAAAGCAATCGGTCTGAAGTCAACAAATGATTGCGGATCAGCCACCTTGGGTATTAGAGCTATAAAGGTAGAGTTTAAATTTGCAGGCATATGTCCTGTTTTCCTAATTTGTTCGACCACCTCCGTTAGTTCAGCTCCAATAAGATCAAAGAAAAAGGTAAATAATTCCGCAGGCCAGCCATCCAGCTCGGGGCATTTGTCATGTGCAAAATATTTTAGGACCCTATGCACTTCATTCCCAGTGATTTCTTGATCGAGATCAGCGATAGCCGCCTCATTAAACATTCTGGGTATGTGATTCAATATCCATGTTTGATTTTCTGGATCAGCAGGCAGTTCTTTTTGATAAAAATCAGAGAAATGAGAATAGGCCTCTTTTTGTATCTCATCAGTAGATATAGCGAAAGTACCATAAGCTCTTTTAATCCGCCATATCGCATTTTTGTTCCTTCTTTCGGATGCATATTTATGAAAAAATTTGGTATTGAGATCACCCTCCTTTAGCCAACATACCCGACTCTTAAGCTTCCATGTAGTCTCTTCAATACCCAGAATCTCCCTCTTTCTATTCCCCAGCTGTCCAAGGATGACATATGATGCCTCATCCAGAGCCTTGTTATTAAACCCTTTATAGATAGCCTCCATCCGACAACTAATGTCTAGTAACTCTGCCTTGAGAGATGCTTTTTTCTGCACTTCCCATTTTTTAGATGCAATTTTCAATCTGTGAAGTTTGTGATGAAAATGTTCCGATAGCTGGAGACCATCAAAGCCTGCATCCTCTTTCCATATTTTTTTGACAAGGTTAATATATTCAGCATCGTCGAGCCATACGCGATTGAACTTGTATGGAAGTCCCTTATTGAATAGCCACGCATTCCATGATAAGGAAATAGGCATATGGTAAGATACATCCGAGACCATAACCATTGATCTGGGGGTTCCCCAGCGGTCTATGAGATTTTCCTTTACCAAAGCCCTATCCAATATTTTCCCAATATAGTTATCCCCTTTCCTCTTATTTTTCCATGTGGGGATCATCGGTCAGGGTCTTATATCCACCATATGTAGGTTAAAAAACATATCATTTAAGAAATTTGAAAGTGGATCCATGTGAGCAACACGCCCCCAGATTTCATCAGACTGTAAAGTGATATTTAGATCCCCCATCAGAATCAAGTTTGGCAGCCTTAGAATACTAGAATCCCATATTTTGATCTAGAAGGCTTGCCGACCGGCATATGGCGCATATATATTAATAATGTTAAGTGATTCAACCATACCTCTCATGTGACCAGAGAGAAGAATCCCACCAAAAAAATTGTAGGCTTTAAATGAAAACCATCCCGGATCCCACATTGCAATCAGTCCACCCGAGTGACCATTTGAGTCTATAGCCGCCGCAGACCACCCTAACTTGTAGCATAAGAATGTCCTTATGGCCTTCTCTCTCTGACATAAAGTCTCCTGTCCCAAAAAAATGTTTCATTTACTGTCAACAATCATGTCATGTAGGCAATGTGATTTGGGGACATTGCCTAACCCCCAGATATTCAGTGACAGAATATGATTCATGGTGAACCCAAGTCCGGGTGACTTGCTCTAATCGCCCACGAACCATCCCAATTAACATCACCCGTCATTATGGGAATGTCAGTGAAGTTTTCCTCTCCTTTAGTGAACAGAGAAATTGATTTGAACTTTCCTTTTACCTGTTTATTTGAATTTTTTGATTTTTTCCAAGTTGTGACATTGGCATTCATAGAATGAAAATCTCGGAATTCCGGATCCTTTGGTGGTCTATCAAAAATCTTCAAAGCTGCCAGATCAATGTTAGGATTGTGCAATAAAGAGTCTATATCGCTCCCTACCGAGTTTCTAGGGGATTCAGGAGGAGAAGCGGCAGCAGTAGGCTCAGAAAAGGTGGGAGACGAGGATGGTCATACAAAAGAAGTAGTGGGGGTTACAGATGGGCCGCCCACCAAGTAGTTTATAGATTGAAAAAGTGGTGGATCATGATCTTTTGATTGGCTATTAGATAGTATAGGAATATTGACAGCGACCCCATGTTGTGAGTCCTGTCTGGGATGCTCCTATGTGGAGCTATTTGTGATAGGTATGTTAGAAAGACATTGCAAATTTGGTGGGCTGGTATGATCAACAAAGGGTGATATATTGGATTCAGGTGGTAGGATCCTATTCAAATCCATAGAGGATCTATTTTGAGGCAAACTCATATCAATATCTTTCAATAGCTGCACATGCCTATCATTATTCTCATTAGTAGAGACAAAAGCAACGTCTTCCGAAGATGAGGGAGAAGGGATAATTGATGTGACGCCACCCGAAGTACCCGTAGTTGGTTGATTCAGTCTGCTTCCATCAGCACCAGAAACAACCCCAGTCGACTGCACCATATGAAGGCAATAAGGACAATGTTCCCTGAGATGTCCAGTTTTGTGACAAATAAGGCATCTAAAGGGGATACCGTAGAAATCAATACGTTTTCTGTGTCTTCTGTTCCCCCATAATAGATCCACATCCCTAGGAAAACCTCCCACATAATCTACCTCCACAAGCAGCCATGCAATTCTTTTGTCACTTGTTCCTAAGATGCCTAGGTCTATATATTTAGTTGATCCGATGGAGTCCCCAATTTGTCTCAGGGCCTTTAGGGTCCAGAATTCAAGTGGTAGGCCCGGTAGCTTTACCCAAACAATCCTGCTACGCGACACCTCCATTACTGGGTTAAAACCCAAATACCACGGCACCAACTGCAGATAACTTCGGCCTTTGACCCACATCCTGCTGGTGATTTTGAAAACATCGCTCTAGTCCATAAAGTGAAAGGAAAATCAGCCATTTATCAGTATACTAACCTTAGGGGCATATCCTATGATGGGGCTCCAGTATTGTTTGATCCATGCAGCTGTGTCAATGTCGCTATTGTCTGGAAACATCCATCGGCCAATTACCACACGTTTCTGCAAACTTGCCACCCTCCCATGCAAATCTTCATAGTCCAGGAAAACTTCTTTTATCTCCATCCTGTGTTTGTAATAGTTTTTCTTGTTCTTGCGGGGTCTTCTATGTGAATTTATTTTACATCATTCTTGGGAGCTAGTGGTATCCGGCTTGTTGTTCTGAAAATCACTTCGAATGATTAATTCATCAATCTCAGGTTCAAGTAACTGCTTCTCCAAAGTCAATCTTGATTTTAAATTATCCATCACATTGCCATCAAGTGAGGGATATTTCGAACGTGTAAAAATCTTGACTGAAGTTCAGATCCAACTATAGTACAGCTGAAATGGCAGTGCTGTCACTGTAAGAAAATAACAATGATCCTGCTTGATAGCTACACCTAGAGTATGTGCCTCATCGGAAACTTCTGGATTAAAACACTTAAAATGTTAACCATTCCATATGGTATCATGGATACACAACATAGGAAAGAATATGGCATTGAAATGATTAGAGAAAAGAAGTATATCTTATCTGACATATACAATGGAAAACCTAAGAAAGTAATCCAAGGTAATGTAAGAAAAGACTCAAAACCAATAACCCCACCCTAATAGCCAGAAATTTCAGGTGACAGATATATGGTGCCACCATTTCCTCTTACCGTGGGAGAGTACCTAAAAGAGGACATATAATAAAAGGAAAAAACAATCCGAAAGAGGAAAGTCTAATCCCAAGGATACCCACCCCCAAAATCAGCTGACGAACACTATCCCATTGACAGCCCAGACACAAATTTGTCAGGTAATAGATAGACTGATGAAATCAGAAAGCCGCCACTACAATATACTATATGTAAAAAAAAGTCATATAATAAAGGCATAGCAGTCGCAATGGTGAAAATATTATTCCACCCGATCGTCTGTGCACCCAATCTCAATCTGTCTCACAACCCATATTTAGTAACCATCACTGTCCAGAAATGAAAGTAGTTTGTAGCTAACCTCGAGAAAGAGAAAAAGACCAATTGTGGTTACCAAGGCTACGTATATGCAGAGAATTATAATACTTATGCAGTTAGATATTCTCATATCCCAACCTTATTCGGACATCTAGCAAGGTCTATTAATATTTAACACCTCCCCACCAACCAATCAGGCCGCCGCCAGTATACCTACTTCAATAGATGCCCAGAGAAAATAAAAACCCAACTCTGACATCCCTGGAAAATTTGAAATTAGCCAGAAAAGGATCCCCGGTAAGACTAACGCCGTGTGGAACCATCAGAAAAACCAGTCGAAATTAGAATTACCATTAAAAATGGCAACAACAACAACAATAACACCCAGGAAAAGCCCACCATCTTTCACATAAGCGAAAACCAAAAATCTTACAGGGCCTGGATATGATAAGGGTATCAACCCACTTACACCATAGAGCATACCATCGTGTTGAACATGCAGATTCGAAAGCACTTGAATCCTCTGATGATTCCTATGATGAAGAAAGATGATGTAGCCTATACTCCGTCTGGATAATCATTCGACTTATGTTGGTTGTAAATGGAAATAAGAATATAGACGATAATGAATATGAGAAATACTATCATAACGACCTCAATACCATCCATATAATTCATAGTGAACCATCGAATTCAATAACTTCCCAATTAACATCAGTAAATAGCATGACTTCCATCCATATGAGCAATAAACATTCAACGTTCAAGAAAAGGGGTAAGGCGAAAGAACACATATATAGAGAAAAATGATTGTTTTAAAGCGTAATATGGGGTTGGAGTGAACACGTCCAATGAGGTTCAAACTTGTAAATTTCAGAGACATAAGAATCTCGTGTCACAACCAATCCCAATGCCTAAAGAAAATCCACATAAACCCCCATATTCGATGTGAGGTACATGAAAAAGAGGTAGTATTCAATATTGATTCTCATATTGCACCCCACCAGCACAGTGGAAAGGACATTATTCATAAGAAAGACCATTCCCACCCGCACACCAGCAAGAAAGAGTTATTCTTAACATAGTATGCAAATAAGGCATATCAAAAACTTAACAACAAACCCCATAAGCCATCAAAACAACCACACCCGCCAGTCAGCAAGAAAAATCTTTTCTCAACTAAGAAAGCGAAGAGTAACTTCAATGACTTACAATCACATCCATCTGGGCTTGTTGTTAATGAAGATTCAAGGGAACAACCCCATTCGAGCACTCACATCCATCCCAGTCTAGTCAAGTTATACACTTTGTTGTTTCATATTTTCTTTCCCTCTTTTAGTTACTCTACCGCAAAATTTGCATATACATGTGTTGACAGTAAAATAATTGTACATAAATTCCAAATGTAGAACACCAATATAATATGGAATGTTTTATTATGTTTATTGATGTTGGTGCATGAGATGTGGGTATTAGAAGCGTGAGAGGAATTAATCTCCAATACCATTACATAATGCTTATACCTAAATTAACCGAGAGTTTGTTGATTGATTATATATATATATATAATTTTGTTATCAAATAGGTTTTTCGTGAAGTTACGAATGAGGATCCAAAGAGTATTGGGCATAAGATTTATATATATTTTAGGGGATAATGAACCATGGAATATCTTGTTATCAAATAGGTTTTTCGTGAAGTTATTAATGAAGATCTAAAGAGTATTAGGCACAAAAGTGTATTCTAGCACAATCACATTTACTAATGTGGTAGATATAAGTGGTTGATAAAAAAGGATAAGCATATATGAAATAAATTTACAATTACATTCACTAATATGTTTGATATAGGCCGATCCACCACTCACCACATATATTTCACCAAAATAATCTTTATATATTTATGAATATAATTACCAATATATCTGCTTGTAATATATATATATATGAAAATGTATAATATTTTATTATTTGATAATAAAATCTATAATATTAAAATATTATTACATTTTTTCAATACATTAATAGTTATAATTCAAACTATACTAAAATTAAAAGATAATATAATACTGGTATTTTATTACTATTTATAATAAGTATACATCTCTTACCAATATATCAAGGGATTTTTAATATTATAATCCAAAAGAACTAATAAGCCTAACGGTTTAATATTATAAACCCTAGGAATTGGTGAACCCAAGGGAAAAATATTAAAAAGCTAAGAGATCAAGAAGCTCAAGAGATCCATATTAAAAATAGAAGAGATTAATAAAGCATAGGAATCAATATTTTAAATACAAATGAATGCTAAACTCACATGATTATTAATATTATAAACTAAAGAGAACAATCAAATTTAGGGATTGTTAATATTATAAACCCAATGAATTAAAAAACTGAAGGATTAATAAACCCAATGGATTGATATTAAAAATCCAAGAAAATAATAAACCCAAGGGATCAATAAGGCCAAGGGATTAATATTAAAAAGAGAGGAGATTAATAAACCCTAAGAATTAATATTTTAAACTAAAAAACCTAGGATATTAATAAACCATAATAATCAATATTTTAAACTCAAAAGATTAATAAACCCAAAGGATCGTAATATTATAAATCGAAAGAAGAAATAAACGCAAGGGTTTAATATTATAAACCAAAGGAAACGCTGAACCCAAGGGATAAATATTAAAAACCTACAGGATCAATAAGGCTAAGGGATAAATATTAAAAACACAAAAAATTAATAAACCCTAAGAATAATGTTTTTAAACCCAAAAACCTAAGAAATTAACCCTAATAATTAATATTTTAAAATAAATATATTAATAAACTAAGGACATTATTCATATTAGAAACCAAAAGAAGTAATAAACCCAAGGGTTTAATATTACAAACCAAATTAATTGGTGAACGAAAGCGATAAAATATTATAAACCAAGAAATTAATAAACCCTAATAATTAATATTTTAAACTCAAGAGATTAACAAACACTAAGAATTAATATTTTAAACTCAAGAGATTAATAAACCTAAGGGTTTTATATTATGAACCCATGGGCTAAATATTAAAAACCTAAGGGATCAATAAGGTGAAGGGATCAATATGAAAAACATAAGAGATTAATAATGCCTACAAAATAATAACTTAAACAAAAAGGTTTGATAAAATCACATGATTATTAATATTATAAAATCAAGGGAATAATAGTAAACCTAAGAGATTAATATTGTAAACCTCAAGTATATAATGTTTTTTAGATAAATACTATAAACCATAAAATAAACATGGTTGACCATGTTTGATTTAGACATTAAGACAATTTTTGTCAGAATGCGACATTAGACAAAGAATGACCATGGTTTTCAATGGTTTATTTTCATATTGAAACAATCTTTGTCACAATGTGACATTCAACCAAGGAAGACCTTGATTGAGTACAACTAACTATGATTAAAAATGGTAGCCCATGGTTGATTTTCATATTGAGAAAATGTTTTTCATAATATGACATTGGACCATGCATTAATATTAAAGTGTATGACTAATATTTAACACCTAATATTGCCAACCCAAAAAATTAGAAAATTGATTAATAAACCCTAATAATTAGTATCTTAAACTCAAAACATAAGAAATGAATAAACCTTAAGAATTAATAATTTAAATTGAATAGATTAATAAACCAAAGGGATTATTAATATTATAAACCAAAAGAACTAATATACCCAATGGTTTAATATTATAAATCAAGAAATTAATAAAGCATAAGAATTAATATTTTAAACTCAAGACATTAATAATCCCTAAGAATTAATATTTTAAACTCAAGAGATTAATAAACCCAAGGGGTTATTAATATTATAAACCAAAATAACTAATAAATGCAAGTGTTTAATATTACAAACCAAAAGCATTGGTGAACCCATGGGATAACTATTAAAGACCTAAGGGATCAAGAAGCCCAAGGGATCAATATTAAAAACACAAGAGATCAATAAACCATAAGAATCAATATTATGAACCAAAATATTATAATCCCCAAAGCTATAAACTCTAAATATTAAACACAATATTATAAACCCTAATATTAAACCCAAATATTATAAACCCAATATTAAACCTTAATTATAAACCCAAATATTAGAATCTATATTATAACCCAACATATTACACCAGAATGTAAATCATAATATTAAAGCTCAAAATATTAATAATCCCAAGGGATTATTAATATTATAAACCAAAAGAACTAATAAACGCAAGGGTTTAGTATTATAAACCAAAGGAATCAGTGAACCAAGGGGATAAATATTAAAAACATATGGGATCAATAAGACTAAGGAATGAATAATAAAAACAAAAAGATTAATAAACCCTAAGAATAATTTTTTTAAACTCAAAAACCTAAGAAATTAATAAACCCTAATAATTAATATTTCAAAATAAATAGATTAATAAACCCAAGACATTATTAATATTATAAACCAAAAGAAGTAATAAACCAAGGGTTTAATATTATGAACCAAAGTAATTGGTGAACTGAAGGGATAAATATTAATTTTATAAATCAAGAAATTAATAAATCCTAATAATTAATATTTTAAAAATCAATAGATTAACAAATCATAAATTTTAAACTCAAGAGATCAATAAACCCAAGGAGTTATTAATATTATAAACAAAAAGAACTAATAACACCAAGGGTTTGATATGACAAACCAAAGGAATTGGTGAACCCAAGGGAAACATATTAAATACCTGAGGGATCAATATTAAAAACACAAGATATTAATAAAGCCTAAGAATTAATATTTTAAACTAAAAAACCTAAGAAATTAATAAACCCTAAGAATCAATATTTTTAACTCAAGATATTTTAAGACCCAAGGATGGTTTAATATTATAAACAAAAAGAACTAATAAACCCAAGGGTTTTATATTATAAACCCAAGGAATTGGTGAAACCAAGGGATAAATATTAAAAACCTAAGGTATCAATAAGGCGAAGGGATTAATATGAAAAACATAAGAGATTAATAAAGCCTACAAATTAATATCTTAAACAGAAAGGTCTGATAAAATCACATGATTATTAATATTATAAACTCAAGGGAATAATATTAAACCTAAGAAATTAATATTATAAACCTAAATTTTATAAAAACCTTTAGATAAATACTATAACTCGTAAAATAATCATGGTTGAGCATGCTTGATTTAAACATTGAGTCAATTTTTGGTACAATGCGACATTGGACGAAGAATGACCATGGTTTTCCATGGTTGATTTTTCTATTGAGACAATATTTTTCACAATGTGACATTTAACCATGGAAGACCTTGATTGAGTACGAATAACTATGATTAACAATGGTAGCCCATGGTTGATTTTCATATTGAGACAATGTTTTTCATAATGTGAAATGGGACCATGAATTAATATTAAAGTGTACAACTAATATTTAATGCCTAATATTACCAACCCAAAGAATTAGAAAACTCAACGGATTAATAAACCCTAAGAATTAATATATTAAACTAAAAACCTAAGAAATTAGTAAACGCTACAATTTAATGATTTAAATTCAAGAGATTAATAAACCGAAGAGATTATTAATATTATAAACCAAAAGAAATAATAAACCCAAGGGATTATATTATAAACCAAAGGAATTGGTGAACCCAAGAGATAAATATTAATATTATAAACCAATAAATTAATAAAGCATAAGAATTAATATTTTAAACTCAAGAGATTTTTTTTTTCTGAATAAGTCTACTTCTATATTGATACAAAAAGATTACAAAGAGGCAAAGGCCTCTGAGTGGCTAGCCCAGTGATGTGGCATTCTTGCATTACACTGCTGCACATTGACATAAAAAACCAACAATTGTTTACAGGCTATGAAAAACACTGATGACCAGGACCTTGTCCGACTGTTAAACCACTGATACTTGTGTCTGTAGTGTTGTCTGAAATGGAGGACTCTTTTCGACATACAAGACCACAACAGACACATCCCAAAACAAAAATTACAAACAGTTTTAGTGTAGCATTGGAACGCTGTCCAGAGGACAGTTACATGTGTAGCAATATTTAGAGAACAGTAGCTGGGAGACCATTGATATGTCGATGGAGAATGACAGACTATATCCTGCAAAAAACTGAAAGGAAGAAGGAGGTTTAACCCCTTCTTGATACCTGTAGTCAAAAACTGGCGTGCTGAATCCATTAAGCTTCATTGGTAGGCGAGGGCGCTTCTTCCACCACTGGGCAAGCATACGGGCAGAAGTCATCGTCATCAGGAGGAAGAGGAGCTTTGCCTGAGAAGCCACTGCCTGAAGGAGCGCTGGGCTCTGCTTTCTGAAACTCGAACTGAGAGGTGATTGCTCCCTGAGCACTTTGCATACTGACGTCGGGGGGACAAAACATAACTTCATCCTCAGGAGCTGGGACAATTCCAGAGGGCAGAGCTTGAGCAATCGTGTTGGGGGCCGAGGGAAGTAACTGAGCAACCGGGTTAGGCCTCAGATTGATGGAGACAGAGGCAATGAACTCATGATGATTGAGGGAGCAGGGGTAGATGAAACGGGCAGAGTGAGAGTGAACATTGGAGGAGAGGCGAACTTGCGCCCCACAACCACGACCTCTGCCACGTCTGGAAGCAGCAGTGCGACCATAACCAGGGTCAGAGAAGTCCGACGAAGAGGCAGAGGAAGGAGACGCAGGTGGCCTGATGACATGCCCCCGAGAGGAGCCGCGCCTGCTGGTCATCCTAGGTCTCAGTCGAGGCATATTGAACTTGGCAGGGCGGAAAAACGAAAGAGGGATGGTGAACAAGTGCTGAGGCTGGCTGCAAACAAAGGAGGAGCCACGGAAATTGCAAAACGGACCAGAGGAGACGTGAATACCCGGAGAAAGCTGAAGACAACAGTTCAAACGACACCGTTTCCCTGTGCTGGTGCGCAGACAGGGCTCAGTATCAACCTGCGAACAGCAAGAGCTCAGAGGTAAGACGCCAAGGATCGACGGAATGGGCGCCATAGCACTGAGGTGGTCAAGAAAATGAGGCGGAGTAATCTGCATTGAAGCAGCATTAACTATGAAAGCCTGCGAGATTAACTTGCGCTTTGAATGCGGAGGACTGGCGGTGGTGGTAGAACACGTGCCCGGCCACCTCCCTGTCTGCAAATTGAACCTATTCACGTACACCTGCATCCGAGAAAACTCAAGAGATTAATAAACCATAAGAATTAATATTTTAAACTCAAGAGATTAATAAACCCAAGGGGTTATTAATATTATAAACTAAAAGGACTAATAAACCCAAGCTTTTAATAACAAACTAAAGGAACTTATGAACCCAAGGTATAAATATTAAATACCTAAGGGATCATTAAGGCCAAGGGATCAGAATTAAAAACACAAGAGATTAATAAACCCTAAGAATCAATATTAAGAAACGAAATATTATAATCTCCAATGGTATAAACTCTAAATATAAAACACAATATTATCAACCCTAATATTAAGCCCAAATATTAGAAACCCAATATTATAAACCTTAATATTAAACCCAATAATATAAACCTTAATATTATACCCAAATATTACAAACCCTCATCTTATAAACCATAAATATTAGAGACCCAAATATTAATTGTGATTGATCATGGTTGAAAGTAGAGACATTGTCCATGGTTGACAGTAGTGACATTTTCCATGGTTGACTAAATTTAGTCATGATTAACCATGATTTACCATGGTTGACTCTAGAGATATGGATTCGCCATGAATAGGGAATTGTACCATATTCAACCACAAATATATGCATTGTTCACAATGGATGACCATAATAAGGCATATAGATCTTGGCTGACCATGTTTGACCATTATAACAATCATTGACTATGGTTATCTATGAGGAGTCTATAAAACATCAAATGTTCTTGGTTAACCATGGTTGACCAAAGATGACCATGTTGATCATGGTTGACCATGGTTGACAAGATTCAACCATATGGACCTCGATCTTGGTTTACCATAGTTGATCACGGTTAACAATATTCAACCATGCATGATCATTGTTAACTGTAATCAAACATATGGACCTCAATCTTGGTTGACCATAGTTGATCATGGTTACCGATATTCAACCATGCATGATGATGGTTGACCATAATCAACAATGATCGACCATGCTTGACTATGGTTGATCATGGTTGACTATTTTTATCATGGTCGATCATGGTTGGCCATGGTTAACCATAGATGCAATGACCATAGTTAACCATATTTAAACACGGTTAATAACGGTTGACAATTATATCCATGTATGATGATGCCTGACCATGGTTGAAGGCAGTTCAACATTGTTGTTCATCATTGACAATGGTTCACATTAAATGACCATGGTTGATCATGGTTGATCATGGTTAACCATGGTTGACCAAATTCAATGAGAAAGAACTTAATCATGGTTGACGAAATTCAGTTATGATTAATCATGGTTGACCATGCTTGACCTTGGTTGATCGTGGTTGATCATAGTTCACAATAGAGTGATTTTCCATGGTTGATCATGGTTGGTCGTAGAGACAATGATTAACCATTAATAGGGAATTGTGTTTTACTGAACTTGAGGAGTTATGACTACCAAACATACTGCAAAATAGTCAATTGTATTAGTAAATGTGTTTGACTAATGTAGTAATGATGCATTGCGACGTTTGATAAATTTTAATGTGTAACATTGCGACAATAATTGTCACATTGCAACGTTTAATAGATTTCTTTACCATTCGAGCATCACAACATAGTTAATTATCAATATTAATAAATAATATTAATAGGAAATTATTTGTCACTAAAGTTAAATATTGCTGATTGTTAAACATAGTCAAACATAGTCAAGGAGTGACCCACATTTTGAAACGTGGTTGACCAAATGTTGTAATGTCACATGCGATGTTAGAAATTTTTTTTTACAATTCCTATTCTAATGAATTTATATTAATATTTTTTTTTGTCTGTCAGGTTGTCTGTGATCCTCCAGGCTTGACTTGTGGCCTAAGAAGCCAAGATCGAGGGGCCTCTAAGCTGTCAAAGTCACCCGGGGATCGAACCCGGCTTGGGCCGCATCAACCCTTATCCTGACTGGAGTTTATGCATGTCTCCTCCCCCTAGCACAGGGCATAACCACCCTCCACGAGGTTTAATCTTGGGTCTCCTTGTTGACGAGGTCCATCCTTAACCAGTTGTGCTAGCGGGACTTGACAAATTTATATTAATATCAATTAATATTAATATATTTATTTAAACATTTTTAAATTATTGGTTAATGTTATTATTATGTGTATGTGTGTGTGTTATCCTCTAGACTTGAGGAGCCACGATCGAGGGACATCTATGTCATCAAAGTCACCTAGGGATTGCACCTGGCATAGGGCACAAGAGCCCTTACTTGGCTTGATTTTTTATCATGTATATATGTGCATGTGTGTGTGTGTGTGTGTGTGTGTGTCCATGTGCCTATGTGTGCAAGTGATCCTCTAGATTTGAGGAGCCACGATCGAGGGACATCTAAGTCGTCAAACTCACCCAAGAATTGCACTGGGCATGGGCCACAAGAGCCCTTAGTTGACTTGATTTTTTAGCATGCACCCTCTACCTAGCACATGACATAACCACCCCCCATGAGGTTTCATCTTTGGTAACCTTGCCAACGAAGCCGATCCCCAACTGGTTGTGCTAGTGAGACATGAATTTTATATAAATATTTTAATTAATATATTTTCAAGTATTTTAATTAATTTTATTAAATATTTTAATTAACTTAATATTAATATTAATTAATATGAAAATATTAATTTAAAAATATAAAATTTAATGTTTATTGTAATTGAACATTTTTATATAAATGTTTTAATTAATATATTGCCAAATGTTTTAATTTATGTTCTTAAAAATTTTAATGGTTTTATTATCGTTATCAATGTTTCATGTAATGTTAAAAATTAATTAATTAAAGTTAAAATTAATTAATGTTAATGTTTTAATTAACTATTATTTTTTTTGAGTAAGACTGATTCTATTATATGGTACATAAAAATACAATTCGTAATGTTCTTGCCGGAGCTGCTATGCTAGCCAATTCTGATAGGTGTAGAGTTCAAAAACACAAAAGTGGGACTACCCCAGTTGGGGAAACCAGTCCAGAGATTGTTTCCCTGAGTAGGGAAACCAACATGTACCTTATTTGACCAAAAATTTATAGAAATGTGTAGGAACAAGAAAAACATGAGAGCAGTGAAATGAAAACTAGCTGAGGTAGGAAACCTCTTGATGCTAATTCTGGTGTGACGAGTCATGCTACTGGTTGTCAGGAGGAGGCTCTTCAACTATGAATTAGTCGTAGTCTTCATAGGAGTCCTCTTCCTTCTTCGACGATTGTGTTGTAGGCTCTGGCATGGAAGCATAACGCACACCTACAACAACAACCTTATCATATTCTATTGAGCTATCACTCCCTTCGCTACTGGTGGAACGCCGGGCAGGTTTTATTGGCAGGGCCTTCGATTTTCTAGAGTACTAGGGGTAGGAAGTAGAGATGGTACAGTTTATTAAATGGTTCTGAGAGCCAGAACCAGCAGAGCTGGACGGGACTTCCGAAATACACACCAAAAGTGTGGCTGAGACATGATGTTGGTCCAAAGCTTCGAAGGAGTCGAGATTGAGATGGAATTCGGTAGAAATTTCCTCATGGAGTGGGAGTGGCTTTCCTCATGGAGGGAGATGGGAGGGTGAGAGGACTGACCTCTACCGCAACCTCTACGACACCGCATCCTTTGGCGCCTAGGCATGGCGACGTTGGCAAGATCTGGAGAGGCGAGGTGGGATGCGGAGTTGCGGGAGGAGAGAAGGCAGGAGGCATCGAGCTGCAGAGCAGGCGAGGAATGGAAACTGGTGTGCCTCAGACAGAGACATCCACACTGGACAAAGACCATCAAACTTTAGGAGAAGACAATAGGAATGAAGTTGTGGAGTGCCATGAAATACCACGATGGGCAGCAAGTCGGATGAGTGTAATTTCTCGCAGAAGCTGGATTAATGCAAGTGTTTGGTGATTTTCCACAAAAATTAAGAGCAACCTCACTTACGCCATGTGCAGCCATGTGGCTGTGCCATGTGCCTTGCGGAGGAGCCTGCATGTCGTTGTACCTAGAGATCACTTGCATCCAGTATTTAATTAATTAATATTAATGTTAATTATTATTTTAATTATTTAATTAATTAATCTTGTATTAATTGAGGACTGCCTTGATTGAATAAGGTCGATTATTATGAAATGCACTAAACATATTGTTGTTCTAGATGTGATCATATATAACTATGTTTGAATAATGTCATTACCTATTTATAATTATGTATTAGTTAATATTTTTTAATTATGTATTCATGTTTTAATTACTATATCAATATATTAATGATATTAAATTGGTAAATTAGTATTATTATTAATTCATTTCTTTAAACATGTTTAAATTATTGTTAATAAATGTTTTTAAATAAATGTTTTAATTAATATATTGTCAAAAGTTTTAATTAATGTTTTAAAGTTAAAAGCATTTAAGTACAATTCCAACATCTTATTATTATTATTATTAACCAAATCTGAATATATTCATGTTTAGATATATTTGAATAATGTATTTAAGTATAATAATTATGTATTAAGGATTTAATTAATATTTCAATGTAATAATGTTAATATAATAATTATTTAACTTTATTATTAATTAATATTAATATATTTTTTACATATTTTTAAATTACTGTTTAATGCTATTAAACATTTTTTTTTTTATAAAAGTTTAATTACATCTTGTAAAATGTTCTAATTAATGTTTAATGCTTCAATTTGTTAATGTTTTAATTAATTAATGTATATTAATTAAGGATTTCATTACAGTCAAATACAATAAAAATAGGGTTGAGAAAGCCTTAATGTGATTATATTTGGCTGTGTTTAACCAATGTGGTTAACTATTATATATTAAGTACTAATGTTTTAATTAATATATCAATATATTGATTTTAATAAATAAATCAATTAATATTAAAAATTTGTTTAACTATATTTAAATTAATTTAATTAAATAATTAAATTAATGAAAGTAATTAATCTATTTAATTAAATAATCAATAAATTATTTTCATAAATAATATAATATAAAAACTAATTTAATATATCTAAAAAAATCACTACTGCTTTCCCCTAATTTTTTCCATTATTAAGATTTCCACAAATATTATATTTTTATTTATTTTTATGTACGTATGTTTGGATATAAAAATATAATTTATGATATAGAATTATTACCCACATAAAAACTTAAATTTTTGTTCAGCTAAATTTATCACATGAAAAGAGCAATTACAAAAAATCGTGTATTCTGTTAGAGACAATGGTTCTAGTCCATCGATAGTGTCTAAGGACAAAGACATTAGTTAATATTTTTTTTTTCTAAATCAGACTAATCTATTAATTTAAAAAAGTACTGTTACAAAACTACCCTTGCTGCTGCTGTGTGAGCCAGCGAGCTGGGACTGATTAACATCACTGTTCTGGATTGTTTTGGGTTGCCCAGAGTGGGAAACCAACCCATTAAGCAGAATATGCTGAGCCGCCCTTAGAAGGGATACCGGCCAGAGGATTATACATAAAATGTAAACAGCAATGGAAAAGCTAGAAACAACATACTGCTCATCAGTGGAGCAATTGAAACAGCAAAACTCAAAAAGACCAGAAGTGAATGAGCCAGGGGATTTAGCCCTCGTGCTCAGAAGACATTGGTTCCTCTTCAATCCTGCATGCATATTCATTCTCCTCGCTACTGTCCTCCTTTCCTGCATGGCTATCAGTCTGCAAATCTTTGTTGTCAGCTCCAGAACGCAGCTCCGTGGGGGGAGAGGGGCGATGGTCAATGGGGAGGGAAGGGGTGGCACAAGGCGGAATTTCCTCACGGAGCGAGACAGAGATGAGGGCGGTGATGATGGAGTCGAAGGAGGTGCAGTGGAAACGGAGTTCGGCATTTTGAGTAGTTTGACGGATTGTGGCGCCTCGAATGCAACTTTCCCGGGGAGTGGGCTGACTGGGAGGGGCAGGGAAGTCAGAAGGGGGCTGACTGGTATGAGCCAGAGTTTCAGGAGGGCCAGGAGGCTCAGAGGCGAGAGGTGGCTGACCTGGGAAGTCACCAGAACTCCAAGCACGAACACGACCCCTCCCTCTGCCTGTATGAACATAATTCACAGCACGTCGACCCCGGCCTCTTCCTCTGACTCCACCACCTCGAGAGGCAGGCGGGGGCGTGTGGGCATCATCCTCAGAGGACGAGCTGAGCTCAGAAAGCGGGGAGGGTGGATTTTCCATGGCCAGACCTCGACTAGTGCCCCTTCTGCAGCGCATGCGCTGCCTGAGGCGTGGCATGGCTAACAAGGGGTGGCGCTCGCGAGGACTGCAAAGGAGGGAGGGCAGAGTATGGGGATTAGTGAGGAGGATACCAGGGTTAGGCCAACCAGTCTGAGAAGCTATATAACCAGTCGAAGAAGCAATATAACCAGACGGAGAAGCAATAAAACCCGACGGAGAAGCGATATAACCAGACGGAGAAGCGATATAACCAGCGATACAATTGCTAGTGGAGTAATTGTCCGAGGAATGCAAATTGAGGCCAGAGAGAGACGGATTACCTGCAGCGAATTCTGCAGTAGCTCCAGTTGAGGCCGAAGCACCGCAGAAGGGACTGTTGGAGAAATGAGCACCCGGGACGATCTCCAGACAGGCGAAAATGCTGCAGCGGCGTCCAGTCTGCGTTTTGCAGCTGGAATTGGCACAATCGAGCGGACAAACAGCATCAAGCGGGTTCAGAGGTCCGCCATGGCTCTCACTGTTCGGCATTCCCTCCATACTGCAGACGTTCCCCAAAACCAACACCATATACCCAAGAACGTTGATGCAATAACTACCTCTCTGGTCCGATCGAGGCGAATTAATATCTCCAGCGGGCATAGTGCCATGAGACATGTGGGCACGGCGTGTGGGCAGCGTTGGAGGCTGCGCGCGAGCCCTCGGCTCATTAATTCCCATCTGCAGCCGCATCCGGCGTGGAGCGATCCTGATGCACCAAGGAGGAGCAATTTTGTTGTGTTTCAGCATCATGGATGATATTGAGGTCCCCGTGAGTGAGAAAACTATTATTCTCAGTGCCATAATTAGCCAGAAGATCAGCTACCTTATTTCCTTCCCTTTTAACGTGGGCGAAGGAGATGGCTCTGTTGTCATGGATCCAATCACTTATCTTGCAAATACGAGCCGCCAAACGCCAACTCTGAGTAACCTTATTGGGATCGGCTCCCCAAAGAAGCTGATTGGCAATATGAATAAGGATTTGAGAATCCCCTTCAATAATGGTAGGGAAAAAGTTGTGTTGAAGGATCAGTCTGAGGCCTTGCCAGAGTCCTTCAAGCTCCGCTGAATTGTTGGTGTCCCAGCCAATCGATCCGAAGTAGAGAAGCTGAGTTTCGCCATTGGAGTTTCTAATAATGCCTCCAAAACCTGCTTGCCCAGGGTTCCCCTTGGAGGCACCATCAAAATTTAATTTGAAAAGCCCTGGGGGAGGAGGAGTCCAGTGTACATGCGCCTTTGAGGCCACTGTATTTCGAGCGTTCTGAGTGACTCCAAGATTGATATTCCAGTTGTTCCAGATGAGGACTTCTTGCTGCTGCTTAGGGAGATCCTCTTCTTGCCAAGAGTGGAGTTCCAAGGATTCCTGGAGATTGCTCATGAAGGTGTGCCATATGGAATCTATGGAGCTGGTTTGGTTTTTGAAGATACACTTATTACGTTCTTTCCATAAGGTCCAAAGGATTAGACCCGGGAGAAGATGCCAAAGCGCATTGAGGAGGGCTGAGGCATAGGGACGTTTGGGCCAATTTCGAAGAAGGGAGGTAATATCACAGGAGGGTATGCGTTTTTGACAACGGATTCTACATTTGTTCCAGAGGGAGTTGGCAAGCGGGAAAAACAGCATGAGATGAGGGATGGTTTCAGCATTGAGAGCACAGTTTGGGCATCGGGAAGGCCCTATGAAGCCTCTTTTGGTGAGATTATCCCAGGTAAGAATGCGTTTGTGACTGAGAAGCCAGAGGAAAGTGGAGATTTTGGGCCAGGTTTGAGGATTCCAAATCATCTGCCAAAGAGGATCCCGGGGAAGAGGGGGGGGATGCATCAGGGCATAGGCCTCTTTGGTGGTGAACATGCCTTTGGTGGTGTGACCCCATCGGAGAATGTCAGGATCAGGGGAGCTTCTGATTTGTCTTCTCTGTAGCTCTTGATCGAGGTCTTCTATCACTGTATTCTGGGTTTGAGCAATAATGAGATGAGAAGGTTTCCAGATCCTGTATCCATTGCTATCATTATCCTCCCAATGTTCATTGATTTTCCTGTCTAAAATAATTCTGGGTTCCCCAAGGTTGTTGAGGGGGAATTTTTCCAGGAGAGCAGATTCCTGTTGCCATGCATCTGTCCAGAATCTCGCCGATTGACCATTGCGCACCTCCCAAAAGCTGTGCTGCTGAATAAGCGCATGGTGTTGCTTTGCCGCATTCCAGATTAAAGAACCTGAGTTGATGGGGGTTAAACGAACCAAATCAGCAGTTGCTCTGTTGTTTGCATACTTCGCTGTCCAAAGTTTGGCCCAAGGAGTTTGGGGATTGGACATCCATCTCCACCAGACTCGGGCAGCCATAACTTCATTACTGTGCGTTGGGTCTCTCAAACCAAGACCTCCATCTGCTTTGGGGGTGCATACAGTGCTCCAATTCACTAGGGCCCATTTCCGATTTTGTCCAGAGGAACCCCAGAGAAAGCATCTCTGCAGAGCTTTGATCTGCTTGAGAACCCACTTCGGAGCTGCAAGAACAGAAAAAAGGTAGAGAGGCATAGATTGCAAGGTGGCTTTAATGAGAGTTAGACGGCTGGCCATGTTGAGGGCGCGATAGGTCCAAGAAGAGAGCCGTGTTTCCAATTTCTCAAGAAGCTGGTTCCAGGAGGAATGCTTGATGGCTGAGTCCGTAAGGGGGGCTCCAAGGTATTTGTCAGGGAGGGTGGCCAAAGAAAAACCAAGAATGCGAGCAATGTTGACTTGAGCTGGAATGGGAGTGTGGAAGAAGAAGACCTGAGACTTAGAATCATTGATTGTTAATCCAGAGGCTTTAGAGAACAGATTGAGGATATCTTTGTAGGACCGGGCTTCTTGTACGGAAGGGTGGCCAAAGAGCATATTTTCGTCAACAAATTGTTGATGAGTGGTGGTGGGGGCATCATGAAGGGAAAGACCACGCAAATGTCCAAGGTTGACTGCCTCATTGATGAGTCGGCCTAGCCCTTCGGCCATTAGGACGAAGAGGAAGGGGGAGAGAGGGTCCCCTTGTCGGATTCCTCGAGAGGGGCGAAAGGGGTGAGAAGGAGTGCCGTTGAGAAGAATAGAAAGAGAGGAAGAGGAAATGAGGCTCATAATCCAACGAATCCACATATTGTCAAATCCATAAGCATTTAGAGTTTGCTGAATATAATTCCAGTTCAGCTTGTCAAAGGCCTTTGAAAGATCGATTTTGAGCAACATACCTGGCTTTTTGCAGACTTTGAGTGAGTGTATGATTTCGTGTGTGAGAATGATGCCGTCCAGTATTTGTCGCCCTTCAACATAACCTGTTTGCTCCGGAGAGATGAGGAGAGGGAGAAGAGGTTTGAGCCTGTTGGCGATGACCTTGGTGATGACTTTGTAAATAACATTACAAAGGGCGATGGGTCTAAATTTGTCAGGTCTGCTGGGCTGCTCCTCTTTTGGTACCAGCGCTACAAAGGTGGTGTTGAGGGAAGGCAGAATCCAGTGCATAGCTCGAGATTCTTCTACCAAGTGCCAGACTTCTTCTCGGATGAGAGCCCAAAAGTGGTGAAAAAAGTTGGCTGTGAATCCGTCCGGCCCCGGGGCTTTGCCATCCTTGAATTGAGCCATAGCTGTGTCTACTTCTTGCGGGGATATTGGTCGTAGCAGCATTTGATTGTGGTCATCCGTGATGAGTTTTGGAATAAGCCGTGTGATCTGATTTATGGCAGGCTGTCTATTGGCTTGTGGCTCCTTCTGGAGGTCCTTGAAGTAGTTGACAAGCTCTTTTTCCATATCTTCATGCCTCTCCATCCTTTCCCCTTGTTGATTCATGATGTGGCCAATTCTGTTCTGCATTCTTCGTTGGATGGTCGTGTTGTGGAAGAACTTGGTGTTGCGTTCTCCTTCTTTTAACCAACGAACTCTGGACTTTTGTCTCCAGAGGATTTCCTCCTGTTTATATCTGTCTTCCAAATTTCGTTGAAGTTCAAGCTCTTTGGTGGCTAGTGGTTCAGACCTGCCAGAATTTATAATCTCCTGCTGAACATCCTTCATTTGTTGTTCTAGGATTCGCTTTTCCATGAAGATGTTACCAAAAGTGTTGTGGTTCCATTCTTTGATTTGCTCCTTGACCCACTTGAGCTTTTGTTGGAATTGGTACATTTTTGACCCATTGGGAGGGGTGAATCTTTTCCAGGCTGAGTGTACCATGTCAGTAAAGGAGGGATGCGTGAGCCAAAAAGCTTCAAACCTGAAAGGCCGTTTGGTATGGAGACCCATATTTTGCCAATGGAGCATGATGGGCCAGTGGTCAGAGCCCGTGATGGGGAGGATGGACCCGGTAAAATCTCCCCCCACATGGATAGCGTTATCCGAAAGAAGGAATCTGTCCAAATTGGATGCTATCTGTTGCCTGCCTATCCTGCGGTTGTTCCAGGTGTACAGCCCGTTGCAGAAAGGAATATCTATGAGCCAATTGCTGTTGATGAAGTCCTTGAAATGGGCACTGTCCTGATCAAGTCTAGCTCTTCCTCCAGATTTTTCAGCCATCTTTGTGATCATATTAAAATCTCCGCCCAGAATCCAAAGAGGATGAGTCCTGTTGGAGTTGAGATACTCAAGTGTATTTAAGAGCGTTACCTTGCTTGCCAAGTCTTGGGGAAAGTAAACATTGGACAGATGTCCATGAATGTTGGTGCCTATGGGGTGGAAAGTGGCCTGAATAAGATTGTGAGAGGCATGAAGGTCACTAATCTGCAAGGCTTGAGGGTTCCAAGCAATTGCCAATCCTCCCGAATATCCTGAGGCGTCCACTGCCGCAGATCGACATCCCGGCCAAGCTTTAGCCAAAATGGAGCTCAGCGATTGACTGTTACATTTAGTTTCTTGAAGGAAGAGCAAGTGGGGTTTTTCCTTCTGTATCAAGTTCTTTATCATTCTGTATTTGCCGGGACCGTTAAGTCCTCGTACATTCCAGGAAATCAAATTCATTGAGAACTAGTTGGGAGCGATTTGAAGAACTTAGTGAGCTTGGGATATTGTCCCGATTCCACTAATATTTTCCCCAGAGCCATGGTGCGCTGCAAGTCAGGAGTTCTCCCTCTTTTCTTGGATTCTTTCATCACCTTCAAGCTGTCCCAACGACTGCCCGTCTGGACCCCCAATTTCTTGTTCTGATGGACTTTGTCCAGAAGCGCCTCTATAGTATCAATCTGCCGTTGGTTGATCTTATCATATTCTTTTCGTTCACAAGCTTCTTCCATACCTGTGAGTTCTAGCTCGCTTATGACAAAACCTTCACTGTCTTCGTCCATTTGAATGGTCTGGTCGAGCTGGCGTAGATCTGTGGCCTCTGGATTGACAAGGGAAGCAGAAACCTCTGAGGAGGGGAGGTTAGGATCCCAGGAGACCTGTTTCTGATTGAGGGTAAGAGTGAGGTTAGGTTTTTCAACAGAGGTCGAAGAGGGTGGGATGGGAGGAGGTGGTGCAGGGTTGGGAGGATTTGGAAGGGACATGAAGGGGCCGACAGGATTGGGGGTGATAGGGGTTTGAACATTCGAGGGTTCAGTTTGTGCAAGCGCCTCAAAACTATTGCTGGTAGAAGGGGTGGAGGCAGAGGTGGTGGGTTTCTTCCCTGGAGCGGATTTCTTGCTGTGTCTTTTCCTGGAAGCGACTTTGGTGAATCCATCTGCTTCTGCTTTCCCCTCTGATTCAGCTTTGCGAGCCTGGACCGTGAGAGGACAGTCTCTATAGAGATGCCCATGGGCATGACATCGTCTGCATCTGAACGACACATATTCATAATCTAAAGGCTGGATCCACTCAAAGTCATCGTGAAAGATACTTACCGCGTCTGGGAGGGCGCTGTCCAAGTGCATTTGAACACAGATGCGAGCGTAGGAGGTATATCTTCTGAGCTTGGTTTCTTCAGCAATTTTTATGAACTCTCCTAATCCAGATCCTATCGCCCTTAGGGTTTCCTCGTCCCAGTATTCAAGTGGCAGTGAGTAGAGTCTGATCCAAACAGGAGCCCAGTTGAAGTTTTCTCGATCTGGGTTGAATCTTTCTACCCAGTTTCTCAAATACAGCCCTGCCGAATTGAAAAAGTATGGTCCCCCATCCATGACTCTGTTTCTATCTTCCAAGCAGTTGAAAGTGGCGGTGAAGAACCCCTTTGCTCCAAGCTGCAGAGAAACTTCTCCTTTGGGCCTCCATTTAGAGGCAATCCAGCCCTGGAGGGCCTTCTCCGTGGGCCAAAACTCAACAAATTTACCTATGAGGGCATGATCCCTCATGTACTGTATTCTGGCGTTTATTCGGTGACTTGGCAGATCAATTTTAGGCCGTTCTGAAGCTATGGGCTTGCATGTGGATGATGTGGCTTGTTGTGTCTCCGTTCTTGCTTCCGTAGACGATTTCTGGGCTTTTTCCGCCTCTGGGCCATTGTCAGATTTGTCCTCCATTCGAATCTCTGAATCGGCTTCATTTGTAGGGGGGGGTTTTCCTCCCCCCCCCGTTTCGACCTCCATCCCTAGGACCAGGACGAGGTTGCCAGAGATGGTCAGCGCTGTCAGTGCTGGTGCAAAGCAGTCGGGATGCTGCAGTCACTAGGGTTTCGTTTGGGATCAGAGACGCAAAACCCTAACGCAAGCGCTCTCATCTCTGCCACGGAATTGGTATTGTTTTAATGCAAGAAGGAAGATCCATTTATTTTAAGACATTAGTTAATATTAAGTAAACATGTAGAAACATATTTTAAAATAGAGATTGTATTCAAATGTGCTGTAAATATGCTAAAACATTTTTTTAAATGTAGACCATTTTTTTAATATGGGATTATTATGTCTTTTTTTGTGATGAAAGCTATATATCCACAAAATTTCGATATTCTCATTCAAAGAATAACACTTTTTTCCATGTAATTGAACCATGAGCTCCGTTGATTTGATTCTATGATGTACACTAAATTCGAAGCTTTAGCTTCGGTGATAGTAGCATTCAATTGTCAATTAGCATGGTATTGATCTCTGATTGTGCCAAAGTAGATCCTTCATTTCACGAGAAGAGTGAGATACCTAGTTTTATTAAGACAACCAACTCTATGTCACATAGAGCTTTCATGGATTTTATTATAATTAATTGCAAACACTTGCATTTGAATCTCTTCAATTTAAAATACAATGTACTCATCTCAAGTGATTAAGTAGATTTTTTTAATGCTTACAATGTTAAAATATTATTAAAATGAATTCTAAATTCTAAATTTATTATTATTATTATTATTATAATTTAATAATATAATATTATAATATAATTGTATTAAAATAATCATTATAATTTTATCTTACAATTTATTACTTATTATTGTATTAAGATAATTATATTATAATTTAACCTTAAGGTTTATCCCTTATATGGAAATTATGTGATAATGAACCTTATTATTAATCATTGTAGTTTTTTTGTGCAAGTGGATACATGAAGAAAGGGAGCCTACATTAAGGAAGTCTAAATGGGTAGGATGGAGAGTTGAATACCTAGCAACAACATTTTTTTTTAAGTAATAAAAAATAAATATACATCAAGAATGATTTAATAAAATAATATTTTGTTCTTTATAGTTAACTATGAGTGGGCATACATTTGAATGACATATATAGAAAACCACTACTCCATTACCCTTATAATAAGTTAATAATCTAATTGTACTAAAATAAGTGTTATAATTTAATAATAAATAAGTATTATAATTTATTATTTATTATTGTGTTAAGCTAATTTTATTATAATTTAATCTTAGGTTTTATCCCTTATATGACGATTGTGTGATAATAAAACCTTATTATTAACCAAATATTTCAATAAACCAAAAGCTAACATAAATATTGAATACAACAAGAAGTATAATTCCATTAGTTAAGTAATATATGATGACAGGATAGTCACAATTTTGTCTTTACACTAAATTATGAAACCTAAAACTATATTAAAATTTAAACTACCATTTATTATTTATTCATTATATTGTTTAAATAATATGAAATTGTAATTATTTTTTATTATCGTACATTATGTCAACTGATTAATCATTGTAGATGTGTTTGATTAATCATTATCTATTCGTTTGTGCACGTGGATACATTACAGAAGGAAGTCTAAATGGGTAGCATGGAGCTTTGAATACCCCATCAACAACATTTTTTTTAAAGTAATAAGAAATGTAGCAAGAATAATTTAATAAAATAATATTTTGTTCTTTATAGTAAGGTGTGAGCGAGCATACATTTGAATGGCATGCATAGGAAACCACTAGCATAATGGAGTGGAGGAAATTTTTTTAAATGCACACTTGCCAAGTGGTTAAACATGTATATGTTTTAGAATGGGAACATTTATAATTTTCAAAATTAATCCACGTTGCAATGCAATGTTTTATAAGTTTTTTTTTTTTAATTTCATTTCTAACTAATTAGCATACGTGGTTATCAAAAACAGACACAATAAATTTTTAATCATGTTTTGTAAAGAATTAATTTAAGTATGTTTTAAACATGTGAATTAGATATGCAAGGAAGTTATGACTTTTAATTCCATTCATTGATGGAGTGGCGACGACGAGAATATACTCACATCATCCAATTTACACCATTCGAACAAAAATATTAATTAGAAAAATGATCAAAGTAGTAAATTACAACAGGGGGGAAACCTATCGGCGTAATAAATATTACACCACGTAAGAACGTAAACAAGGAAATTAAGTTGGGGTCTCAAGATTGCGTGCACAACCATATCTTATATTTTCCCCTCTCAACCATGATCGAAACCCCGGTTAATAAACAATAGAGGAGAATAATTTATTAATATTGATGTAAGATACTCATAAGAAATATTCCAGAATATATATATAGGAGAGGTGGAGGAGGATATATATATATATATATATATATATATATATATATATATATATATATATATATATATATATATATATAAAAGACCGTATTTACAGGAACACAATAATATACAGAAATAGACATGAACACAGAGATGTGGCGGAAATAATGCTTCATTTTATTAATAAAAAATGATTGAAATAGGCTTACAAACATAATGGAAACTAGCTAGGGTGCTGGTAGCTTATCTCTGAGAAGAGATGTGGTAGCCACAAGCCTCTGAATTGTGTTACATTGAGGCTCAAAGGCCTATTATAGACATAATGGAAATCGATGAGCGAGGGCATTAGTAGCGTATCCTAAGAAGGGATTTGATGGTTACATGCCTCTCTATTGTGTTACAATGAGGCTCAAAGGCGTATTTATTGTTGAGAAATAATGTAAAACTCGAAAAATCCAAAAACATAACCCTAGGAGACGAACCGCCAAAAATGTGGGTCTCTTTTGGGTAAATTGGTGTTTCAACTTATTGGGGACATAACTCTGGCATCTGATCTCCATTTGATGCGATAAATAGCTTGTTAGAAAGATCTGTCCGAGGACTACAACTTTTTGTGTGAGCACCTGTTGCTCTTGGTTTTCCGAAAAAACATCGTTTAGGGCTTCAAAATGGCTCCTGAAGTTCAGGACCTGAAAAAATGTTATAAATAGTACGTTGTACTGCAAATTAAAAATGGAAATAATTTATGGTGGGGGTTCAAATGGAATAGGTGGGTGGCAACCAATATCCACCTGGATCATTAGTGCCCCGAAACAGCTCCAGGTGTTGAGGACCCAAAATCCTGCCAAAAATAGTAAGCTGTTGGAAGTGAAAAGCTGCAAGAATTGGTGGTGCGGGTCCAAATGGAATAGGTGGGTGGCCATTGATATCCACCTGGATAATTCCTCCCTCCTTAGGAAGCAATGGTCCCCATTGCATTAAGTTCCTCCATGGGGGGGGGGAGGAATTTTGCTGAACTTGGTATTTGATTTTTCCAGGATGTCGCAGACCTCTTGGCGGATGTGCTGAATGTAGATGCACTGCTGGTGGGTAGTAGATGAAGGATCTGGGAAAATTTCTCCATCATCGCATTCCTTTGTTTCTCGAGGGCCTCCTCGAGCAATATTTTGATAGGATCTCCTGCTCCCTCATTTTTCTTTCCTTCTACCATGGGGGGTCGTCAGGGTTTGCGAGACTGATCTTACAAGGGTTCAACCAGATCGAGACCTAAATCCTTATACCCTAACCATGTTGGGGACATGCAAATAAAAACATAGAAAGAGAAAACTGCTCTGATACCATTAATCCGGATTTATGCAGGAATGCAATAGAATATACACATATAACCATAAACACAAAGCTACAGCGGAAATAATGCTTCATTTTATTAAAAATAATAATGACTGAAATATGATTTAATATAAATGAACAGCTAGGGCGCTAGTAGGCTTATCTCTAAGAAGCGATGTGGTGGCTACATGCTGCTAAACTGTGTTACATTGAGGCTCGAAGGCCTATTACATACATAATGGAAATAGATGAGTGTGGGCACTAGTAGCGTATCCTTGAGAAGAGATGTGATGGCCATAGGCCTCTCCAATGTCTTACAATTAGGCTCTAAGGCCTATTTATTGTTGAGAAACAATGTAAAACCATAAAGGTCCAATAACCTAACCCTAGGAGATGAAGCGCCAAAACTGTGGGTCCCGTTTGGCTAAATTGGTGTTTCAACTTCCCGGGGACGTAACTTTGGCATCCGATCTCCATTTGATGCACTCAATAGCTCATTAGAAAGATATATCCAAGGAATACAAATTTTGGTGTGAGCAACATCGGTCCATGGACCCATGTTGCTCCTGGTTTTCCCAAAAAATGTCGTTTAGGGCTTCAAAACGATTCCAGAAGTTTAGGACCCGAAAAAATGATAAAAATAGTAAGTCGTGTTGCAACTTAAAAACTGAAAGAACTGATGGTGGGGGTTCAAATGGAATAGGTGGGTGGCCACCAATATTGACCTAGATCATTAGTGCCCCAAAACGGCTCTGGGCATGCAGGATCCGAAAACCTGCTAAAAATAGTAAGATTCTGGAAGTGAAAAGCTGCAAGAATTGGTGGTGCAGGTCCAAATGGAATAGGTGGGTGGCCACCGATATCCACCTAGATCATTATGTATTTATATTTATACATAAGGAGGAAAAAAACCCATGGGGAAGGTTGTTTCCTAATCATAGGATAACATTAACTAAGCCATTGAGGAAAACATTCATAAATAAAAGAAAAACAAGGGTTACTAGGGTAGGGTAGTCCTTGTCAATTTGAAATTTCAAAATAGAAATGTTTTGTTACTTGGATGTAAAGATGAAATTGATAAATAAAATAACACAATCACATTAGTTAATATAGGTTCAAAATTTACAATTATACAGAGAAGAAGAAGAAGTATATATATATATATATATATTTTAAGTACAATTTTTAAACTCATAAAATCTTTATAACCTTTATTGCAGATTAAAAATAATTCCACTCAAACTTCCTAAAACTAAATTACAACTTACTCCTATTTAACAACCAATGTCACATCTTTTTTTAAATTACTCAGACCTTGCCAAAACTAACAGATATTAAGACTATGCATCATATTATATATTATTATATTTAATACTGTAAAGCCATTACAAACTTATAAGAATATGCTAGTAACCAAGGTTGTTGGAGGTTAGGAGGGAACAACTATTACACAAACAAGCAAGCATAGTTATAAATATTTATGAGTGTCAACATTATCATGCACATTCGATCAATAGATTTGAAGGTGAGAATAACAACGAAATACCAGATACCTTTGTCATGAGTCTGGGTGGTGTGGTGATTGATAATCAACCTATATAGAGTAGCCATTATTGTTATTCTTAAATTAATGAATTTCAATAACTTTAAACAAAAAAATTGATGTGAGTGCATAATTAAATCATACCAATGTGGACACCCACACCCAAGAGTTTGCTAAGAATTCATCATAACATGGTTACATGGATTTACAAATGATTGTAGGAATAGTGATATCAATATCACAAAATATATTTCATAGGCTTGGCGACCAATGGTTTTACAGAGGGTTTAATGGATTTTACTGTGTACGGGTACTAGAGAATTCATATACATTCACTCTCGGGGAGAAAACAACAAGTGCCATTTTTCTTCAGTGACACATTTATCTTTCTCATCTGAGTCTTTCCCCTTCATATTTCTCTACAAGTTTCATTAATTATTTTTTAATAAATTAAATATAGGAGGGAACAAAAGAAATTGAAAAAATATGCATAAATATTTCATTATGTCCATTGTATCATGTATTAGATGATTAATATTCTCAAATTGTCAAATTTTAACCATTCATAATTAAAAAAATTTAAGGGTGGAAACGTGAAGCTGGGTTACACTTTTGTGAGAATCGGGGGCCGATTTTTTTTTTCGGCAATAGTTCGGCCGAAAATTTTATAAAGTTCGGCCGAAGTCGTGATTCCGTTTAGATTGATGGCACACTGACGGCGCAGGCAAACAAAATTTTTGCCGGAGATTGGAAAACCGGCAACAAAAGTTCGGCCGAACTTCTAAAAAAAGTTTGGCCGAATTGTGAGTTCGGCCAAACTTTTACTTTTAAAATAGTTCGGCCAAACTATTTTCTATAAATAAATCACCCGCAAAGTTTGGTGGTTTACTGGTTTCATTGTTCGCTCGTTTTCTGTCCCTGTCATTGCTGCTCTGTTCGCACTGTTGCTCCTCTCAGCCACGCTGGTGCTCCTCCCGTCCGTGCTCTTCGACTCCGTCAGGTATGTTCGACTCTCTGTCCACGCTCAAAACTTTTTTGTGCTGTGTATTAAAAAAACTTCGGGGTTGGTACTTCGCCTAATTTTGGTTCTTATTTGCTTGCTAAGGCTTCCGGGGTTGGAATTTCTGTGTGCTATGATTTACTGATGGGTTGTCTTTCTGATGGGTTGTCTTTCTAAAGTCTTTGGAGATGTTTTTGTTGGTTTTGGTTGAGGTTTAGATTCTTTCACTGCCGGATATTATTTTTCTGAATTGTTTGTATACATATCATATAGGTTTGATTTTCGGATTTGTTTCTGAAGGAACTAGAATATAATGTATTATTTTACAAATCAAAGTAGGAATTGCTTCACTTTTGCAAATCAATCTGACTAGTAAAGTACCTAATTGCCTCAACAAATCCCTTTGCCTCATTCAACTCACACTCTTGGAGAGACTACATCACCCATCTACAAACATATCTCCCTATGGCATTGAGAACTAGAAATCTATGCGAAGAAGGTACTTCGGCAATCGTTGTCCACCATGTCGATGTGCTACTTTGATTCATCTGCTAACATTGTAGATGAACCAATATGCACTTCCACTGCGCTACTTTGATATTGCATTGTTGATTCCCATGCGCTGCCTCTGCTTGGATTCTATCACTACACTAGTGAGTCTCGATCTCCCTTAGAATAAGAACAGGGAAATCTCTTAGACAAGAAAATCAACTCGGCCTCCTCCATGCTAGATGCAGTCCTACCTAATAAAATGTGTAGTACTGCTTTTGGGAAACTCGTTCTACCTCTAGAAACTCTCTTTGGAGACTCCCAGCTACTCGCACTCTTGCCTGCAACATGCACTGACTAACTGGGTTGCATAGCACTACCACTAGGGAACTTGTTCTTGCCTCTTTTGTTGGAAATATTTTCCTCCCTTCTTGACTGGAATGTTGGAAACTTGCTCTGTCTTGAAACCCCTGCTTGGAGTCTCTCTCTAGCTAGAACTGCACCTACACTCTGCAACTAGCCAATTCACACTAGCACCCTATTCACATTAATTTCTTGTAATTCACACTTGCAACTAGAAATTAGATCTCTCTTGAGCTACTATGTCATTGAAACTAGATATGCACCTATCTCCCGAGTATCTGGTTGCATCTAACAATTGGCTCTACAACTATCTCTTGAGTATCTGATTGCACCTTGTTGGATTTTCAATCCTCTTGCTAATTGTTGGAATAAGGAATTACAAGAGGAGGGTGAATTAGTAATAGTGAGGTTCTGGGATACAAGGAGGCTGAAAGATTTTTTTTCTTGTATATTTGAAGCTCTCCATTATTATAGAAAAGGATTTTTTGCTTGTATATTTTTATGCTCTTTGCCATAGTAATGTCATAGTGTCTGAAGTTTTAAATTGTTTTTATTATTTTTATTATATGTTGGATGTGATTTTGATTGAAAATGCTTCTTTTTTATTTATTAATTAAAAAAAAATTATTAGAAAAATTATTGCTTTAAGCCTTGGAATTTACAATCAAAATTAGAAAATTTATTTATATCTAAACTATTTATGAAAAGTTTAATATTGTTTGATTTTCTCTACCATGTCCTTTTTACATATATCTAGAATAATATTATTTGTAGTTTTCGGTTTTTTGTAACATTTTACTACCATAATCAAAATCTATAGAAATAATAATCTAACATTATAATATCTTGAAATGGAGCTATCCAACTCAAATATAGTATTGCAAATCCCTGGCTAAGTTAGATGAGGAGGCTATTTATTACTTAGTATTGTGTCCATATTGGGGTTGCAAGTTCTATGGGTTCAAAAGAACACTTGCAAACAATTTGTTTTCCATATGACCTCTCTTTTTCATAGATAAATTTCATTTTTTTAGCCATTATGGATTTGAGAAAAATACATCTTGACAGGCCAATAAAAAGCCTTAACAATGAATTAAACATGAACAACTATTAAATATGGGTAACCAAGCAACATCAAAACAAACAACTAAATCACCAAGGCTAGTAGTGATAAATAATAAGCATTCTAGGATACTTCAAAATTCCATGTAAATAATTTTTTACCTAAAATCACTAGATGGTGAGGTCCACAGCAACAATTGCAAAAGCAATGCAATATAACCAATCAAACTACATCAACAAAACATATGGTCTTGAATGAGGTTTTGGACTCTTTAGATATAAATGTAAACCGTGGCAATGTATCTTATATAAAAATTTAATCCATGTGCTTAACCTTAACATTGACACAAATGGAATACAATTTTACTCACTGCTTTATGATAGAAAAATATGCGGATGAGTATTGCCCACATATCCGAAGTCAAAAGGGATAGATTAAAAAGGGATGCTCCGCTCATCTATAAAAGATAAATTAAAGAAGCATGACATATTAGTGATGCAAATTAGATATGCGTACCAATTATGTTCATATAACACAACAAATAGATGATTCAATACAAATGTCACATAGAAGTCATATTTATCTAATGGGCCTTCAACTTAAATTATATACCTAGCATTACATTAAGCTATAGGAGATAAATCAAAGAAGCATTTGAATGTAAATTAAACATGTGTAATAATTATGTCCTTTAGTTCAATAAATAGATAATAATTTGCAAATTCCATATCTAAGATATATTTCATCTAAGTAGCTTTCAATTTAAAATTATATCTAATGTTAAATTATATAAAATAATAACAGTAATCCAAACTTCAAAATAATATTTAGAGTTAGTATAAAATGTGACATATAATTTTCCTGCGTGGAAAAACATAGTTACCGAGAGTTCAAAAATCATGCATTTGAATAGAAAGTGGGTATACGAATGAGCAAGTAGATTTTTTATAGAAATGAGGAAGTGAAGGTTGATAGAGAGCCACACAAAATTGCAAATTCATACCTTAACAAAATTGTTAGATCCTTTTAAAAAAAACATATTTAATCAACTTTCATTGAAATATATGATAAACTCAACCCAATTTTATGAAAAATAGTATACCATTTTTTACATAATTTCACATAATACAAATAGATAAATATTACTTAAGTATTGTTATAAATATTTAACTACCCATCGAGAGATGGCCAAGTGATTGAGACAGGGCATCATCACAATAAAAAACCAAGTAAAAATTGTAGTAATCCTAGAATCATGCTTTACATAAGGTAAAATTGGGGAACTCATGACTTGTACTATAGATAAAAAAAATTTACCCTTACCAAAAAATATATGATAAAAATTGAGAAACTACATAAGCTTAAGCTTAAGGGGATATAATCTTTCTTGCCTTCCATATAGATAATGAAAATGATTGTTCCAAGTCTCATGTTGCTTTTCATGTTATTTTATAAACCTTGACTGGAAAGAAAAATAGGAGGGCAGAAATGTAAGAAATATAAACATAATGAAACACAACGTAAGAAATAGAGAACATAATGAAGCACACACATACATATCTCTAGACAATCAACAAAATTATTTTCCTAGGAAATCCTTATGGGAGACAAGCAACCCTAAAAAGTAATGATGCTCTAGACTCCTTTTTCCCTAGGAAATCCTTATGGGAGAAAAACAACACTAAAATGTAAACATGCTCTACTCTCTCTTTTCTGGTATGGAAAATATGTGAGCACGAAGAAAGAGGTAATCTCTCTAGATTTAGCTAAGACTTTTAGCATGTAAGGTTGCTTTAAAAAATTAACTTCATACATTTTTCTCTCTAACTTCACACTACTAGTTTTATTTTCAACTATGGAACAAAATACAATAACACAAAATGGAACTCTTATTCCTCCTAGTGGCCAAGTATTTAACATAGCGTGATAGCCAACTAGGTGTAAGATTTGACTCCGCCAACCATTAACGAGGTTTGTGATTTTAGACCTTTTAGAGTCTTGTTAAAATTCCACATGTACCTAGCTTGCCATGCATGAGTAATGGGGCTAAAATGTCATTCTCACGTACCATGGTGGTCAAAATGATAGGTAAACTTACTAAAGGCATAAATTTTGAATGAACTTCATTTGATGTTTTTCTTGCACCATTTGATATGTCTTTAAGTGTAGAATAATGGTCAAGATTTCGACACAAGGGATAATCGTTTGACCCCCAGAAATGTCATTTAATACCTCAAAATGACTCCAAAAGGTTTTAGACCCCAATTCTCCACCCACCATTAAAATGACCCTACAAGTTGATTCTTTCAGTTTTTTCACTCTATAAGCATCAAAATATATGACAAATAATAAAATTATCCAATCTAGATCATTATTTAATAATTTTTTAAAATTATGAGTAAGATTTACATCATGGAATTTAAATAAATAGCATTAATTCACTGAACACCCTTGTACATTCCTTGTTGATACTTTGAAAGTAATACGTTTTGAAAAATAATTTGTTTATGGATTCTATTTTCCACATTCTCTCAACCATATAAAAAACCTTCTTATAATATTTGAAACCTAAGGTCTTTCCCATACCAAAGTATGTTCTTTTAAAACATGTTTTCTTGGTGATATGGGTGATTTAGAAATGATTGGGAGAGCGAAATTCCTCATTTAATATGTACAATATGTTTGGTTCATGCCACTAAGACAAGAATTTTAAATTCAACCGACTTTTAATATAACCAACTAAATCCTGCAAAAAAATAATAAAACAATTTATGTTAGGGTTGTGGATTCAGGCATTGAAACAACACACCATGATATTTCAAATTTAAAAATAATGGTTTGAGTCCTAGGTAGCTTAGAATCCTATTTTTTTTCAAAATAAGGATGCACTCCCATTTGATTCTCATGATTAGGTTGTAATCATGAGGCTCTCGCTCAAGAGTGGACCTTCCCAAAATCTTGTGACGTCTTGTCACAAACAAAACCATCAAACTGAAAAACACATCATGCAAGAAACATAGCTTGCTGACATATCATTTTCTCCTTCAAAGAAAAAAAATTCACATCATGTGAATATCTCCATGTACTCTTACATATTGGTGTACAAAACCATCAACCAAACACAAGTCGACAAAACATGCCTCTTCAAACAACTGACTCTCAAGTCAAATAATAGAGCTCAAGTACAAATTTCCATAATTGTTGCATTTAAGTGTGTCAACATAACTCTACTTTCAACATATTGCTTCATGCAACATGCACCATACATTGAATTTGCAAATAAATTCATGAAACATCAAAATACATGCAAGGCCTTAATTGGACAAGAAATATAACCATCTGTTAGTAAACCATTTCAATGGCACTTCTTTTAGCTGCACTTCATCATGTGAATAATCTTGACCCTCATCGATTATGGAATCCTCTTTTCCATTCTTGTCGTTATCTCTTTCCACCTTCTTCAAATGTTGTGGATGACTTGTTGGATACAAAGTCCAACACTTGTCTACAAGGTGACCTTTCTTATGGCAATGAGTAATAAACAATTGCATATTATTTTCAACATCATTTTTCTTGTCCAATGGGCCTTTGACTTTTTGCCTCATTTATTTAGAAAGTTTCAATGTGCATGGATATCTTCTTCCAACATCTATAAAAATTATGATTATTGAAACCAAAAAAGGAACATGTGTAAGTTATTTTCTATATCTTATGTGAATATTTACCATGTTTATCATAATCAAAAGCAATTTTATTAAAGGAAAATTTATACCTTGAACATTCACCAATGTCGCCTTCTTGAGGAGGTGAATTTCATGAGGTAGTGGCTCTCCTCTGAATACTAGCACTGAATTCAATGACTAGATAGAGATTCCAACATCCTCTTCTTTTACATTCTCAATAGCTGCATGTTTATTAACATCTTCTTGCAAAGTTGGTGTCAAAATTTTCCATTCATCATGAACACAAACTTCACAAGCTTGAGGCAATGAACACGAAATAAAATTCCTTCTTGGAACAACTTCATGTGCCTCCTTTACTTTGGAGCATTCTCCATCATGTTTTCCATAACCAAGACCCAAATAATTAGGCCTTTCCTCAACAACATTTGACTCAACTATGCCTTGTACTCAACTATGCCTTGTACATGTTTGCCTTTAACCCTTTACTTTCATAGCACATTTTCATCAAAAATTTGGACCTTATTCCTCTATTGTGTCTCTCAAAATCACGTACACATTCATTTCGAGAGAAAATTGAAGACAAAAACCAATAGCTAATTCTTCTAACCTTGACTAAAATGAGCTAAATTGTACTTTGATACCAACTTTATTTGAATATGGACAAACTAGTTTTATTGGGCTATCTCCCTCATTAGTTAAATGAAAATGTGTTTAGGATCGTCTAAAGTTAGCCAATTGAGAAGGGGTTTATGTGTCAAGCTTTAAGTGTATTTTGTGAGAAATTTATGAGTTAATTAGCTTTTAAAAACTCATGTGTACAACAAATAAAATGCAAAATTTTTATTTAGGAAATTTTTTTCCCTCAATCCAGATTTCGATCATTGGAATGTATGTAAGAGGAAGAAAGAGGGAATTCACTTTTCAAATTCTAGACCTTGTCTAAACCAAAATAAAATAGAGGTTTGGTTTTCCAATACATTCACTTATTTGGAAAAGTTCTAGCTACCAAAAGTCCATATGCCAATCTACCTCCCAAGAAATCCATTTATTACACCACTGGTTAGTTTTTTGTCTCCCTATATTCTTTATCAACCTCTTCTAGTGATTCTTGAAAGGTGGATACTTAAATCCTTCCTAAAAATTTGAGCTCTAAAATGAGAAGACATACAAGGTCATTTTAAGTCATTATTCTATCCATTTATAAAAACCAAGTGAATATTTCTACATATTGATTTCTGTCCCATAAACTGTACAATATATGTGGAGTTGCCTCGCCCTAAGCAAGATGTTTAACAAAAATAATAATAGAGAGATAATTAGTGACGTCACCAAAATATGTAGCCTCTTCAAGGTATCATATCCTCTCATCAAGGTCAAGAATCTATTCACCAAAAATGTCCTATGGAAATGATGGTTTAAGAAACAAAACTAGACAAAAACCTTCAGTGAGAACAACAAAATCTAAAACCTCTTCAAGGTCTTCAATCTACTCTTAAAGTTAAATTGTGTCTTGATCAAGTCTAACAACAAAGAAACATTCAGTGACAACACCAAAATCTACAACTTCTTCAACATCTTCTAAACCATCTTCAAAGTCAATATTGTGTGCATCAAATTCCTCAACAAGGTCATCAATGGAGTCATCAAAACTACTATTTCAAACTTCAATGCCAAAAATAAGTCGAAAGAATTCAATTTCTCCTCCAAAACCTTCTTCTCTAAGCAAAGCTAGCATGATGTCATCGAGAAATTCAGTAATTCCACGAGGAAATTCTATCAAAGTTAAAACAAATCCTTTTCATCCATATTTAATGCCTACTTTTTTAGGTGGAACACCTCCAAATTTAAGGACCACAATGACATAAAATATGTAACTTTACCTAATAGGTGTAGACCTAGAACCCCCAACTTTGCGTGACATGTAAAATTGAAGATCTTATATGGTAAGCAGTGTGAGAAGAGAGTCATGGTCACTGAGTTGAGCAAGAGAAATAGTTTGGTATGACAACCTTACTTGTGATAGGTCTAGCTATCAGACTACCAAATTACATGGTAATGGCATTCAAAATGTGAAAATTCCCATTTCACTTGGAAATAAGATGGTAGAGAAAGGTATAGATGAAAGGAGATATCCATCTATGGTAAAGAAATCAAATAGTTCTATCAATTCCACCTTGCAACTCTAAGAGACATTGAATTAAATTTCATCTCCTTCGTTATGGCTTTGAAACACATGGTAAGTATCAAGACTTAGCAACCTTATTTGCATAATTTTTTCTAGCATGGACCTTAATGTCATAGCCTTCTTTTGCCTAAAATGAATGCAAATTTCCTTGCAATTTGGCTTGCGACATTCATAATTCATGCTCATGGAACATGATTGTGTTGCAATTGTGATAACATCTGCTGTATGCAGAAGCTAATAAAAAATGATGGAAAATGACATTTTTTCTCTGTTTTTTTGAAGATTTAAGGAAAATTACACCAAGTAGCTTCCAACTTCATATGACCATCATGTGAAACTCATCTCAGGATATTGTCCAAGTAAGAGCCACTTAAGCAAGAAATCTAGTATACATGACTTCAATTTCAATTAGCAGCAATGACGGTTCTAAGTATGGTGCAAAAATTGCTCCAGTTCCTCAATGGGGCATGTTTGATGACAATAATTTGGGGAGTGAGAGAGGGAGAAGGTAGGAGAAAAAATTCAAGGAATCCACGGGAAATTGAAAAATATATAGCTAATAAGGTGGAAGACATTTGTAACCTAAGAGAGAAACTTGTTAGGAAATGGGTGAAGTTGGTATTACACACCCAATTGGACAACCTCGAGGAGAAAACATTTTTGCCACTTTATTTGTTGGCATAACCTAGTAAGTGTTATTCACTAGCATGTATTTTGTAAAGGCCTTGAACTAGTTCCCATTCAACTCCATCCACCAGGTTGTAGAGGATTCCAAGTCTAATTTCATGGAAAGTAAGCTGGGGATGATCACATTGACCTACTTGATGACGTGTCTATGAAGATTAACTACCTTGAACTATTTTTTTGCGTAGGGAAAGAGACACATTCCCATGTCTGAGCATGAAAATGTTCTTTGATATTGTTAATGCCTCTACTGTTTACTTCTACAAGTTCTATAGGAAGAGTCTATAAAGGGCCAGGTAGCCTCTGGATCTCATCTTTTATGAAAGGTGACATATCTAGTAAATGCCCCTACAGTCAATCTCTGGAATGGATCTAAATAGAAGTTCTTCATTTTAATATCCATAAAACACAACAAATTTAAGGTAAACTATGTACATGTGTCATTTCTCCCACAAACTAAAGTGTATAAGTGGTAAATTTTATACCAAGTGTGCTTCCACCATGTAAAGCACAATTTGGTAAACTTATCATTTTTATAATTTATTTTTCGATTAAATTTAGTTTCACACATGATCAATTATTGCTTTGAAATTTGTGTTCTACATAATTTGTGTACACTAAATTACAAATTGATTTTTTGAAATCTATTTTGTGTAAATGTTGACCAATAGATATATATCATGGAGGATGAATGATGAAGATCAGCCGAATCCCATATGGAGGTTCAGGGATCGGGGGATGTTCACGGTGTTTAAATATAATCTTAAATCTCCATACATGTATGTACATATGGAATTGATTTTTTATTAAATTTGTGAGTTAAATTAGTTGTTAATAAGTTTCATATTTTAATTTTTAGGAGGTAAGAGGAGAAGGGTTTCTACTCCATCCATGGAGCGTGGCCAAGGTTCAACCGATCGAGGTATGAGTGGTAGCAGGTTGTGTGAAGGAGGTGATATTTATTCCCCCAAAGGCCAATCAACGACTGTTGGTTCTCGACAAGGTCATTTTGGGTCTGGTTCTCAGCAGCGTCATTCTGGGTCTGGTTCTCAGCAGGGTCATGTTGGAGAAGATGTTGACCAACAACATCAAGGTTTCCATCAATTTCAATATTTTTTCATTAAATTTGTACAACTTTTTTTACATGTGTTTTTTCTAATATACAAAATTATATATATATATTGATGCAGAGGCCGAGAATGTTTGAACTAGTGGTCAAAATAGACGCAGGGAAGCCCGCTACATTGAAGAAGAAGGCTGTCAACCCAGCACAACTTATTCGGCCGAGATTACTGATATACCATGGGAAACCAAGATGGAAGAATGCACCTTACAAAGGTGTGAAAGACTTCATGCAAAATTGCAAAGAGATCTCGTGGCTTTGTCTCTACCTGCTAAGAGTCGACAAAGCCTTGAAATAGTTACACATTCATCGGGTGAAATGGTAAATGTGTACAGAAATCTTGGGCCAACGACTAATTCATTTGTAGAAATGATGAGAAAGAGAAAATAAACAGTGATGGGTCCCGATAAATGGGAGGACGTAAAACAAAAAGTTACAAAAGAAGTGGCCAAGTCAATGTTTAATTATAAGGAAGGGCAAAAAAGAAAAATGTTGAAGGTGCAGTATTTCAAGCACCTAGAAAAAGCTCGTTATTTGTATGATAGGCATCTTGCGGCCTATGGAAGGCTTCCATGGAACGATGAGGTTCCTGTTTATTTTGCACAAATGATTTATGTAGAATTTTTTTTGGGTATGAAACCCAACTACAATGACCTTCCTTCAGAATTTTTTGGCCCGGGGATAGGTCGATTATATGACCGTAAGGGCGCTAAGCGAGATGTGGAGTTGCTTCGCCCTAAGCCGCCATTTGTGAGTCGACCATTTCGAGTCGAAACTCTGCGATCAGAGATGGATGCGAATTCTCAAATAAGTCGAGAAGCAAGGGATGTTATGATCGACATTGTTCATAGTGGATTGAGTGGAGTAGATCTTTGTTTAAATTGACAAAGAGCACGTGAGAATGCACGTGCCAATTTTGTTTATTGTACAGATGAGGAGATTTACAACATGAATGTTGAAGATCTCCAAACATATGCAATAAATTGTCGCAATGGTTTGCAAGACCTAATTTTTCATGAGGAAGAGGGCACCAGAACGGTATGTGTTAGTGACCTTAGGGTTTGAAATTATTTTTACATATACATGTGTACAATTTGTAATAAATACATGTGTATGTACATGTCTACATTTATTTGTATGTGTACATTAATCTAACAAAAATGTATGATTATATGTTAAAACACCATTTGCAGTTCTCAGGCATGATGCGTGACGAAAATGTTAATATCACGTTCGGGACCTCTAGTTCAAACGATGCAGATGGGTCTGACCATCATGATATGTTGGCAAATGTTAGTGTTTTTTAAGTGACTCTAAAATAAATAATTGTTGCCACACATGTACATGTATGTATATATATAATTTGATAAAATGTTTTAACAGGTACCAATTCCGTCTGATGTTTTTGGGATGGCGGTACCTTCTTCTTCCTCGGGAGATGTACCTTCTACTTCCTTGGGAGATGAGCCACAAGTATGGACAATTTTTCACAAGTTTAAAATTTATGTTTAAAAGTTATATATATATATATATATTCTACCTCAAAAAGTTCCATTAAAAATTGAGATATATATATATATATATATATATAGAGAGAGAGAGAGAGAGAGAGAGAGAGAGAGAGATCTATATTTTGAGTTATTTAATTTTTTTTGAATTTAGGTTCCTATAGAAGATTTCTTTAATCCGCGGACTCTAGCGATGGAGATAGGAACATCCACAACATTTGAACAAGTTGTCTTTAGTTCCTTTTTTTAATATTATTGAAAATAAGTTTATATATGTACACGTGCATTTTCATTTGAAAGTTTTTAATATATATATATATATATATTTAACCGTACATGTATATTGTACAGTTTACCGCTGCAGCTTTTCCTATGGGAGAACTTGTTCATCAAATGGAGAGGGAACCTCATGAGGTATTGCATGATTTTTTTGTTATATTTTGTTTTTTACATGAAGTTCTAGATATATATATTCTCATTCATTTTTAAAACATCAAATTTTAATGTTCAAGTACATGTGCATTGTGTATGTAGGTTTCCAATTCACAGGATAGGGCGCAGATTGAGACCCTAGTAGGGAAGACGCTAGATCCGTCTCCATTTGATGGACATGATTTACAGTAGATTTGATTTCAAAATTTAGATGGTTTTAAAATTTGTTAAACTTGATACAGTTTGATACTTGTGAGATTTACAATTTTTGGACATATTTTACTACATTGTTAATATAGTTTGTTTGATTTAATTTTTGGATGGTTTTACTACTTTTTGCATGTGAATGTGAAGTAATGTTGTCATCTATAAATTAATGTTGTCATTTGAACTACATTTGGCATGTTATGTAATGACATGTGTTATAATTTGTTTTGTTATTAAAATTTAAGTTTTGGATGCTTGGAGTACATTTGGCATGTGAAGTAATGTTGTGATCTATATTTTTTTGTTAAATTAAAAGTTGTTTTGGATGGTTTCAATCTACATTTGGCATGTGATATTTAATGTTAAATTTTTTTGTTGGATAGTTGAATTATAATTGGCATGGCATGTGAAGTTTTTAAAACTCAAGTTTTGGATGGTTTCAATCTACATTTTGCATGTGATATTTAATGACCTTTAAATGTTTAATGTTTTAATGTTGCACAAAATATATAATCAAAAGGTTTTTAAAACTTAAAGTTTTGGATGGTTTCAATCTACATTTGGCACATGTGGTATATAATGTTAAATGTTTCTATTGGATCTAGTTGAACTATAATTGGCATGGCATGTGAAGTAACGATCTATATATAATCAAAAAGTTTTTTAAACTCAAGTTTTGAACGGTTTCAATCTACATTTCACATGTGATGTTTAATTTTTTAATGTTGCATGATATATTATCAAAAGTTTTTAAAATTTTAAAGTTTTGGATGGTTTCAATCTACATTTGGCACATGTGGTATATAATGTTAAATGTTTCTATTGGATAGTTGTTCACTATAATTGCCATGGAATGTCAAGTAATGTTGCACAAATCCCTTTTGGATGGTTGAAGTACATTTGGAATTTTAAGATTGATTTTGATCTCTCCATGTAGTTTTGTTTGAATGAAAAAATTTCCAATAGGAAGAACATAGCTTTTCAATGCAAATAACCATGTATCAATTGAGCTCTAATTGAAAAAAGAGTTTAAAGAAGTAGATATATGTACAAATTATCCCTTTAATTTTGATTGGAAATGTAAGTCTAGTACATATATATGTTTGTTGAATTTGGGTCAATGTCGTTAATGCACTCAAATAGGTAGCCTTGTCGATTTATTTACATTGTGGAAACTTTTTACCAAAAAATCCAACTAGTTTTTCATCAATGCACATAGAAAAACTACTTGGAACAATTAATTGTGCATTCTAGAACATATCTATCCAAGAAAAGTAACATTTTTCATCAATGCACATTGAACATATCCGACCATTGGACAAACAAATTTTGTACTAGATTTTCAAACAAGATTAGAGATGTGGGTCAAATCCCACCAAAAGTCAGAGAAGTGCTCCGAGTCTCTTGTCTGAAAGGAATTTTTGTACAAAACTATACTGCAGATGATTTATTTACATTGTGTCCATACTTTTTACCAGAAAATCCAACTAGTTTTTCATCAATGCACATAGAAAAACTAGTTCTAGTTAATTGCATTCTAGAACATATATATTGAGTACGTAAATAATTTTTCATCAATGCACATAGTAAAACTAGAACAATTAATTTCATTCTAGAACATATATATATATAACATTTTTCATCAATGCACATGTATAGAAAAGCTACTTTCAGTTGATACTAGAGCACGTGCTTGTACCAAAACAATTTGTACATGTGCAAACACTTGCACAAATAACATAAGCAACTCAATTTTTAGTTGAGTACTGGAAGTTCTAAAACATATTTAATCCAAAGAGAATAAATTGTTGGAAAATTCACTCAAAAAAATTCTAATGGAATTCCATCTTCAATAATCCGTTCATGATCGGATTTTGAGATTTTCCATCTCTTAATTTTTGATTTTTTCTTTGATTGAACTTCTATCAACTTTATGTGTGTTGCACACACCAAGTGACTATATTGAAAACTTATGGAATTAGGTTCATAGTCTTCAAAGTAAACAAATTCTCCACTTTGATGAGTTTGTTTGGAAAAATAACCTTTCAGTATAATAGACCCTCTGTCATATTGAAATCCGTGATCATTATAGTTTTGTAATAATTTCATTTTTTGTTCAGTGCAATGCATCAAATAATACTTCACATTTTCATCGTTGTCAATAGGTGCAATTACAACAAAAACATCTCCTGCACAATAAAATAAACTTAACAAAATTATACATATTTAAATTTATTTCTAGATTTTTAAATCATTAGAAAGTAATTCAAATGTTACCTTCTCTAACAAGATCAGAAACTCTATCACTATCGGATGATATTGTAGTTTCCTCTGATTGCATTTCTTCAAACATTGCAACAGAAATTTTGCCCTTTGTATTTAGCTCTGTATGTTTCCAATCGTTCACATACATCTTTTTTTCACAAACGTCATTGGATTTTGTGTTGTCTATGGAAACATCACAAAAACAAGAATATTTTCTTTTAGCCAATGCAAACACATTTATGGACGACTTTGTTTGAATTGAATGCAATTTTCGAGTCCCTTTTATTGTTTCAAAGTCATTTCCAATTGATCTATCTACGTCTTCGATTCCAATATGCCAGAAAAACCTTTATATGGAAAATTAGAAGAAGAATTTGTAAATATGATATCAAAATACAATCAAAGATAATCATTTCATGATAAATGTACAATGTTTAAAATTAGATTTCCAATATAAATTAAATTGAAGGTACCTTTGCACTTCTCTTGATGGGTTTCTCTCATGGCTTAGAGCAGCGATACACCATTGAACAACTTCTTCAGTGTTCACAAGTCGGCTTGCAGAGTGGTTCATTTGATATCTTCGAAGTACTCGTTTTATTCATGCTCTTGCACCGTCATGTTCTCCTTTTCCATGGCCAGTCTCAAAGAAATTCCAACAATGTTTAATGCAGGTTTTCTTATGAAGACAACACAACCAAAAGAATGATCGTTCAGATTTGAATTGACCTGCGCATCCGTCTGACCATATCCAATGTTCATTGAATGTTATTCCACAATTTTTCAATGAATCATAAATTTTTCCAAAACAATGTTGTACAAAACATGTATCATGTGTACGATCGTCACTGATATAAAAGTGATATTCTTTAATGATATGTCGATTTTCACTTGTGCTTTCTATATGATCGACATTTTGTTCAGCATGTCTATATAGAATATGGAAGAGCATGGAGACTTGGTCAGAATGACAGTATTCACTCTGAATTTCTTTTTGCGGAACAAATGTGTAGTTTTCTGCAAAATCAATCACTGACAAAATGGTCCCTGGTGGAAAAAATTCACGAGATTTTTTGAATTGCAAGTCTTTCCATCGAGCTCTATGGGAATGCTTGGTGTATTTGTAAATTTTTGCCTCAAACTTTCTCAAAAATTCTATCAGAAAAATTTCGTTTTCTAGTAATTCAATTCTTTTAACACTATTTGCACCTTGAATTGATGTATCGATATATTCATATCTCTCCATTTCACTTTCATGTTGGACAATGATTAATAATTTATATCAATACGATATTTGTTTTGAAATTTAGTCAAATTTCCACAATCATCGCATTTTTTACCACCAACACATTTCTTTTGGTAAAATAGTTCATCGCTTTCTCTTTCACATAGAATTTGAGATATGAAATCACGGATAGTGGAAGGAGGAGGTGAATCCTTCCAAAATGTTTTACCAAAATCAAGGAATGTGTCATAATATAACTCAAATTCCACATGATAATGGCAACAACAAGTGTCGCGTATGGTGATAGGTTTTACATACCATGGTTTTTGTTGAACAAAAGCACTGAGTGAAACATGAATTTGACGATTCTCTTCTTTGAACTTGTTGAATAACTCTATCTGAGTGGTTTCCAAGAGATGTTTTTCATGTTCTTCATACTGATTTCGTGCTATTATTCTTCGCATCACATGCTTTGCAGTTGGTGAAACACGCGAATTGTTCTTCCAATATTCATATATTATTTTTTTAACATTTTCTCCAAGTCTATCTTTGTATGGTTGCCTACAAATAGCTCTCCAACAAGAGAATTCATCATTTACATCTATTTTCAACTGAAATTTTTGATGTTTGTGCAAATTTTTTCGCGAGGTTCCCAGTGCTCGTGCCATAGATGTTACCAAATGATTCTCTTGAGTACTTGATGAAACCATTGCCATCTGTATTCCTCTACATACAATTGAAACATCTTTCTCTCTAGATCTCTTAATTGACTTTATAACACTAATCATATTTTTTATCACCTCTTCCTTCATTTTTTTATCTTTGGTTGTTTTTCGAATACCCAATAGTGTCGTAGCTTCTTTTAATTTCCTTAATGATAGGAGACCTGTCAACATTTGAGCCTGAACTGTCACCCGCTCATTTCAGAAATACTTTTCAAAAATGCAGTTAACACGATATCGTATAACATGGTCAGGTTTTTTATCTCCATATGTGTGAGTGTCAACATTTTCTAACATATCATTATCGATAGTGATTTCATCTGTACATATTCGAAAAAATAGTACATATTCAATAAATAACTAAATTAATAAATATATCTAAAATTTCAAATATTTTTTAAATTAGTTCATCAAATAAAAATTAAGCTTCACATTTTACATTAGGAAAATTTTAAATATATCAATAGATCATAATATTTACATTTACATACCTGCTTCAATTTCTGCTTGAGGTTGATTTTCTTCTTCAATATTTTGAGGAATATCTCTGTCTGTTTTCATTAAACAATTTTTTTTTCAAACTAGTTCATCAAATAAAAATTAAGCTTCACATTTTACATTAGGAAAATTTTAAATATATCAATAGATCATAATATTTACATTTACATACCTGCTTCAATTTCTTCTTGAGGTTTATTTTATTCTTCAATATTTTGAGGAATATCTCTGTCTGTTTACATTAAACAAAATATTTTCAAATTAGTTCATCAAATAAAAATTAAGCTTCACATTTTACATTAGGAAAATTTTAAATATATCAATAGATAATAATATTTACATTTACATGGCTGCTTCAATTTCTGCTTGAGGTTGATTTTCTTCTTCAATATTTTGAGGAATATCTCTATTTGTTTACATTAATTTTTTTTTTTTCAAATTAGTTCATCAAATAAAAATTAAGCTTCACATTTTACATTAGGAAATTTTTAAATATATCAATAGATCATAATATTTACATTTACATACCTGCTTCAATTTCTGTTTGAGGTTGATTTTTCTCTTCAATATTTGAGAGGGCTTCTAACTTTCTTTTGTGAGATTGTCTCGTCTCTTCTCTACGTTCCTCAGGGTCTCTTTTTAGATCATATTTTATCACACAAGTTCTTTGATTTCTAATGATAATAGGGTATTAAGTTCAAAAAATTTCCTTCAAAAAATTAGACAATAACTTAATTACAAAAAATATCACAAAATATTTAATTTAAAAAAATTCAGTTTAATTTTTTTGCAAAAAATACTTACTCCAATCCAAAACACTTACTTTAAAAATTTCGAGAGAAAAATGTCTTATAAAAATGAAACGAAGCTCAAAAGATTTACTTCAACTCAAAACACGTACAAACCTACAATAAATGTCTTTTGAATGTACGTCCAAGAATTTTTTTTAAGTTCAAAACAATTTTTGCCAAAATCAGGCTGCCTCCAAGAAATATCTTCCAAAAAAATTCTTTAAACCCAAAACAATTCTTTGTAAAATCAGTTTGCTTCCAAGAAATGCTCTTAAATCCAAACTTTGAAGAAAAGTTTTTGAACCCAAACCAAGATCTTTGTAAAATGAGATGAAATGTGCGAAATGTGCGAAAATTGCGAATGATTTCGCGGCAATTTATATTTCCGCGAAATGTGTTTTAGTAGGGGCTCCGCAAAACTTTCCGGCCAACGAAAAGTTATACCATAGTTCAGCCGAACTATTAAGTCATTAGATTTAACGATCCGTCGGCGGAAAACATAGTTCGCCCGAACTTAGATTAAAATTTCGGCCGAACTAACGCGTCACCAATTACGCAAAAACCAGGCTCTGAATATGGTTCTGCAACTTTGGACTGATTAAATTGCATGAAAGGTTGTTAATTAACTTTCGGAACCAAGAAAAACATTTTCAGAATTGAATCTACTTTCAGGAAATACAACTTTTATGGAATTTCATAAAAGTTTACTAATTTTAATTATTTTTCTAATAAAATAGGTGCAAACAATTTTTGAGGGTCATTGTGATTCAGTGAAATAAATTTTTTTTATCTCCCAAAATACATTGTAAAAAAAATTGAAAAAATTATGGGGCATTGCATTGGTCTGTCGTCTCTAATGGGTAGCTCTTAGATTTTTAGTTTATAACTTATATGTTAAGAAATTTCTTGCGACGCGAAACATATCCAAAATACACAGTTTTTCGTATTGCACCAGTTCAAAAAATTATAGTAATTATGATATGCATCCATTGGCTTTGTAAATATGACGAAACCAAAGTAGACTCTGTCTAGATTATTGTAACACATTTTTTTTTCTCAAAAACATAAATTTTCAATGAATACAACATTGCGTCATAACATGACTTCTTATGAATCCTTTGATTGTTAAGAAACACACACTCAAAGAAACGATAAGTTGACATATCAAATCTACATAAAAAAAATTCAAAAAATAAGTAATAGAAAGCTAACAAAATTTCTCACAACTTTTATTTTTATCACAAATGAAATTCTACACATAAATTTTTTTATAGTTTGCAGAATGTTGAAGAACCGAAAAAAATGAAATTTTTTTCTCAAAAAAGGGCAAAAAGTGTAACCTAGCTTCACATTTTCACCCGAAAGTTTCATATTATTTATTTTTTGTATGTGAAGTATGTGTTTAAGGATAGGTGTTACTGTGGTCAACCATGCACAACCATTGTCGTCCATGGTAAATCATGGTCTAAAGTCGCATTGTGAGAAATATTGTATCAATAGAAAATCAACCATGGTGAACCACCACAAACCATTGTGATAAATATTGTCTCAATATGAAAATCATGTTGGGTACATGTTATATTCTTTCCACGATTAGTCATACGTGCGGGGGGGTCACAGGGGGGGTGGCATCCCCCCCCTCTCCACGGGTTTGCAAGGGGCAGGTATCCCCCTGGACGAGTTCTGGGGTAGTGCCCTAGGGAAAAAAATTTGGACCCTATTTTAGGTGGGCAGACCCACCTATGGTTCTGTGCATGGGTTTGCACATGGTTTTGGGGCATGATGGTTTTTGGTCCTTGGTATTTTGTATACCCGGTCAAGGGAACTATGGTTATGTTCTAATATAGCATTAATGGATTAGGGTTTATGAATGACTCAACATGTATATATATGTGTTGTAACACTAAAAGGAAAATAATGACAAATAAAGCTAGTTGTCCCGATTTGGGATTGAGGGGAAAAATGTCAGTGTATATTTGTTTATTTTTTGTACTCTCGCTACTGTTTATTTTCTATTTTTTAAGAATTTGTTTGTAGATAGTTTCTATATAGGTTTAATACCTACATTTGGTATCAGAGATATTTTGGCTTCAAGGGGACGCCTTTGCTGCTGAGGGGTTTTTTGCTCGATCATGTGGTAGACCATGTTCAGTGGGAGATCTACAAGATCGATTCTTGCAATGAAAGAGTATGGTGAGAACTGGAAAGATAGAGATTGAGAAATTTAATGGTCATATTTTTGAGTTGTGGAAGATCAAGATGGAGGATCTGCTAGTGGATAAAGATCAGTGGATCGCGGTGGATCTGGGTACTAAACCAATGATAATGTCAGATGAAGACTGGACGAAGTTGGATCGGAAGGAAAATAGCACAATATGGTTGTGTATCTTAGATTTGGTATTGTTGAATGTATCTAGGGAAGATATGATGAAACTTTGTGGGTCAAGTTAGGCAATTTTTACCAATATAAGTCTCTGGTGAATAAATTGTTCCTTCGGAAAAAGCTGTATAACCCAAGGATGAAGGATGGAGACTCGAAAATAGAGCATCTGAATGCCTTCAATACTATGGTAAGTTAGTTTTCATATGCTGATATTAAAATATCATATGAAGATAAGTGCATCGTTTTGTTGAGTTCTCTACCAGATTCATGGGACAATCATGTTATTGCAATAGGTAGTAATACAACTACCTTTAATTTTGATGAAATTGTCTCAGCCTTGCTATCGGAGGAAATTAGACAGAGAAATATGGAGGGACATAATGGATATTCCTTATATGTACGAGGAAGGTCCCAAAATAGAAACAAAAATAAGTTTTTGAGTGGGAGATCTAAATCTAGAGGGAGATATAAATCTATAGGAAAGCCTGTAAAGGTGTGCTGGAAATGTGGAAAGGAAGGGCACTTCAAAAAGGATTGCAGATCTAAAGCTCCCGAGAAAGGAAAGGGATCTGATGATGCTCCTCCTACAGAGGAAAAAACCACCTCAGATGAAGGTGGGGATGTGTATTTGGCTTCTTCTTCAAATACACATGTATATCATGAGGCATGGCTGATTGACTCAGGTGCATCCTTTCACTTCACTCCCCATAGGGAGTAGTTCTGCGAGTATGAGAAGTATGGTGGTGGTGATGTATTGTTAGGGAATGATAGGAAGGCCATAATCATCGGACGTGGAAAATTCAAGCTGAAGTTGCAAGGTGGAAGGATTAGAGCACTTCCTGGTGTTTTGCATATTCCTGCATTGGCCAAAAATCTATTTTTTGTAAGCACGATGGATGATGCAGGGGTAAAAAAAGCATTTGAAAAAGATACCTGCAAGATGGTTCGGGGAGCACTGCTATTAATGCGGGGAGTTTGGATTGGAACTCTATACAAGCTTCAGGGTAGCACTATTACTGATGGTTGCAACAGTTTTGTGGTTCTTGAAAGTGGAGCGGAAAACCTAACAGTCTCTAGAGAAAAGACCATGCTATGGCATCAAAGGTTTGGACATATTGGAGAGAAGGGCCTTCAAATAATGCATGGTAATGGTATGGTAGAAGGTATGTCTAGTTTCTCTCTGGATTTCAATTTCTGTGAACATTGTGTATATGGGAAGCAGAATCGGGTGAGTTTACCTTTTGGTTCTAAGAGGGCGAACAAGATATTAGAGCTTGTGCACAATGATGTGTTTGGACCTGTGTCGGTTCCATCACTGGGAAATTCTGTTTACTCTGTTTCATTCATAGATGAATTCTCAAGGAATACATGGATATATTTCTCGAGGAAAAAATATGAAGTCTTTGACAGATTTAAATAATTTAAGGCTCTGGTGGAAAACTAGATAGAGAAGAAGATAAAGGTGCTGAGGACAGATAATGGTGGAGAGTTCTGCAAGAAGTAATTTGAATAGTTCTGTAAGAAGTTTCGTATAGCATGACAGAAGACTACTCCACAAAAACCCTAGAAAAATTGAGTTGTAGAAATAATGAACAGAACACTGACGGAAAAGGAAAGAAGCATGATCAGTGGTACCGGGTTAGGACATGAGTTTTGGGCAGAGGTAGTGAAGATTGCATGTTACCTGGTTAACATATCACCTTCATCAGTGTTGGAGTATAAGACTCCACATGAGGTATGGACTGGTAAGAAATCATCTCTTTCACATATAAGGGTATTTGGATGTGATGCATATGTACATGTTACAAAGGAGAAAATGACCAAGTTGGATAATAAATCTGAAAGGTTCATATTTATTGGGTATAAGGATGGTTTAAAATTTTACAAGCTTTGGAACCAAGAAACAAGGAAGGTTGTGTACAGTCGAGTTGTGCTGTTTAGAGAGGTGAAATATGTTGTTAAACATGAAGTCCTACCAAAGGAACCTGAGAAGATAGAGTTAGAGCTAAAGGAGGATGAATCAGACTCTACAACAGAACATGATTTAGAAGACGAAGAGCCACAAACTCGAGCTGTGAGAAGATCAGCTCGGGAAAGAAGGAAGCCATAAAGGTATAGTCCATATGATTTTTGTTTAATTTTTTCTTTAACTCTCACTGATGATGATCCCAGAAATATCAGGGAGGCAATGGATTCAGAGGATGGAAAATTCTGGAAGGAGGCCATGGTTGATGAAATGACATCCTTTCACAAAAATGAGGCATGGGATCTGGTGGAGCTGTCGACTGGAAGGAAGCCCATCAGGAGAAAATGGGTGTTTAAGAAGAATATGAATGTAGAAGGAAAGGTGGAGAAATAAAAATCTCGGTTGGTAGAAAAAGGTTATTCCCAGGTGTCGGGAATTGATTTTGGTGATATTTTTTCTCCTATTGCCAAGGTTACTTCCATTAGATTAATTTTATATGTTGTTGTTGCATTTTATTTTGAGGTAGAACAAATGGATGTGAAGACAACATTTCTTCACGAGTATCTGTAAGAGGAGATCTACATGAAGCAAACTGAAGGTTTTGTGGTGAAGGGTAAGAAAGAACTAGTATGCAAGTTAAAAAAAGTCTCGGTATGGGTTAAAACATTCACCAATGATGTGGTATCAGAAATTTGATAGCTATATGCGGGGACTTGGTTTTACCTGAAGCAAAGAGGATCACTGTGTGCAATTTAAACTAATTGGTGACCGTGTTATTTATTTGGTCTTGTATGTGTATGATATGTTCTTGGTTGGAAATAACAAAGAAATTATCCAAGACTTCAAGACCCAATTTTTCTCCAAATTCGACATGAAGGATATTGGTGTTGAAAAATATATTTTGGGCATGGAAATTAAGAGAGATTGGGAAAAGAGGAAGCTATGGTTAAACCAAAGGAAGTGTGTCGAGACAATATTACAGAGGTTCAATATGCAAGATAGTAAACTGGTGAAGGTTCCTATTCTTGTAGGTGTAAAGCTATCTGTTGAACAATGTCCCAAGACACATGAAGAAAGGAGGATATGTCCCATGTTCCATATGCAAGTGCTGTGGGTAGCCTGATGTAAGCAATGGTATATACTAGACCAAACATTGCAGATGCAGTAGAAGTATTGAGCAGGTTTATGTAAAAATGAGGGAAGGAGCATTCGACAAAAGTGGACCGAGTTTTAGATATTTTCATTTCACTAGTGATTATGGTTTGTGCTACCAGGGAAGGCCAGTATTGGACAGAGTTTTGGATATCTTTCGTTTTGTTGATGTAGACTCGGTTGTAGATATGGACCAAAGAATATCTACAAGTGGGTATTTGTTTAGCCTATTTGGAGGTGTAGGCAGTTGGATGAGTAAAAGAAAATATGCAGTGGCTCTTTCAACTACAGAGGTCAAATACATGACATCCACTCATGCAAGAAAGGAAGTAGTTTGGTTGCGAATATTGTGTTCAAGTATGGGGTTGGTACAACGAGCTATAAGGATAGACTGTGATAGCCAAGGTGAAATTTTCTAGGCTAAGAACCCTGCTTATCATTCAAAGACAAAGCACATTTATGTTCAATGTCACTTTTCGAGAGATATGGTTGAGGATAAAAAGGTGTTACTGGTAAATGTGGACACTTTGAAGAATGTTGCAGATGCATTGACGAAGTCTGTGAGCACATAGACGTTCTCTTGGTGTAGATAAACAATAGGTGTTGTAGGGCTAGACTAATGACTAAGCTCTCCTACGGCCCCATGCGGAAAGAAAACAAAAAGTGGGATAGCATTGGGTATGTGTTATATTCTTTCCATGATTAGTCGCATGTGTGAGGGGTTCACAAGGGGGGAAATAACCCCCCCTATTCATTGCACCAGGAACAGTGAGGGGGTCATAGGGGGGTCGACAGCCCCCCCTGTCTAGGGCTTAGGAGGGGTTAGGTAGTGTAGGTTTTAACCCTGTACATAAATTATCTACAAACGAATCTTAAAAACAAAAAATAAACTATAGCTAGAGCATAAAACATAAACCAAATATACATAGAGAGTTTCCCCTGGATCCCAAATCGAGATGACCAGCTTGATTTTTCATTATATTCCTTTTAGTGTTACAACACATATATATACACGCCGAAGCATACATAAACCCCAATCCATTAACCTTGGATTAAAACATAACCATAGTTCCCTTGAACGGATCTACAAAATACCAGGGACCGAAAACCATCATGCCCCAAAAGCATGTGCAAACCCATGCACAAAACCATGGGCAGGTCCGCCCACCAAAAAATAAGGTCCATTTTTTTTTTCCCAGGGCGTTGTTCCGGACCCCAAAGAGGGGGGGCTACATCCCCCCTTGTGACCCCCCTGCTACGCCCGGCGCAACGCACATGGGGGTCTATTGCGCCCCCCCCCGCGCGCATGCGACTAATCTGTGGAAAGAATATAACACATACCCAACAACTAGCCCCCTGCACAGGGTCTGAGGCAGCACCCTAGGAAAAAAATTGGACCCTATTTTATGTGGGCGAACTCGCCTATGGTTTTGTGCATGGGTTTGCAGGTTTTGGGGCATGATGGTTTTCGGCCCCTGGTATTTTGTAGATCCGGTCAAGGGAATCACGATTATGTTCTAATCCAGGATTAATAGATTGGGTTTTATGAATGCTTCAACATGTATATGTATGTGTTGTAACACTAAAAGGAAAATAATGAAAAATCAAGCTAGTTGTCTCGATTTGGGATCCAGGGGAAAATATCACTGTATATATGTTTTATGTTTTATGCTCTCACTATTTATTATTTTCTTTTTTTTTAAGATTTCGTTTGCAGATAACTTTTGTACAAGGTTAAAACCTACAAATCAACCATGGTGAACCATTGCCAACCATTGTGACAAAGATTGTGTCAATACGAAAATCAACTGTGGTCAACCATGTTTATTTTAGTGTTTATAATATTCATCATAGATTTTATAATATTTATCCCTAGTGTTTAATATTATTCCCTTGGGTTTATAATCCCTTGGGTTTTTATTATTAATCCCTTGGGTTTACTGTTCCCTTTGGGTTTATAATATTAATCTCTTGTGTTTAATATTATTCCCTTGGGTTTATAATACTTAGAGATTTTAGTATAGATCTCTTGAGTTTATATTTCCTTGGGCTTATAATATGTATCCCTTGATTTTATTAATCTAAAGATTCATATTCATAAAATTAATTTTATTATTTTATATGTAAATATGTAACTTCTTATCAAATAAGTTTATTTAAGTTTAATCAACATGTTTAAAAATAATAATTTTAATTCTTCCTATTCAAATTAAAATTTAACAAATAATATGTTCTTGAATATAAAGTAATATAAATGTAATAATATTATTTTATAAGAGAATATGTTCTTGATTATTAAATATATTTAATTAAAGAATGATTATTATCTTTCTTATTGAAATTAACCCTTTTAAAAAAAACACACATTCTTATTAACTTTTCACTTTAACTTCACTCATTATTATATACTTTAAACTAATGCACAATATAAGCTATAATTTTTTTATAAAATCCTAATAATATTTAAAACATGTGATATAATAAATTCACTTAGAAATGAACCTCAAATTAATATCCAATGTAATATATTTATGAAATATCAATATGTGGTTTGGATGAAACTATTTTGATATTGCAACATTTTATTTTAATATTTTTATTGTTCATATAAGAGATATGTAAAAATTAGTTTCAAAATTAATATTTAAAAGTATAAATTTAATTTATAATTAATTATAATTATTCTACAAAGTGAAAGCTTAATGTTATGTTTGTTTTTGTTTTTTAATTTTTTTTAATTTTATGAAGTAAGTTTGTAATGATAGGGGTTATTGTGGTAAATCATGGGTAACTATGGTTATCCATGTTCAAATATGGTAAACTTAATTGTGAAAAAGTTGCCTCAATATGAAAATCAAGCGTGATGAACCATGGCTGACCATTGTGATAAAGATTGTGTCAATATGAAAATTAAATGTGGTCAACCATGTTTATTTTAGTGTTTATAATATTTAGTTTAGAGTTTCTATACCTTGGGTTTATAATCCTTTGGATTTTTAGTATTAATCCCTTGGGTTTACTATTCCTTGGGGTTTATAATATTTATCTCAGCGTTTATATACTTTGGGTTTATAATATTAATCACTTGAGTTTATAATACCCTGGGATTTTAGTATAAATCCCTTGGGGTTATTATTTCCTTGGGTTTATAATATCAACCTATTGGGTTGATTAATCTAAGAGTTCATATTAGTAGAGTTAATTTGATTATTTTATATGTAAATATGTAATTGATTAAATTAGATTTAGTTAAATTTAATCAACATGTTGAAAAGGAATAATTTTCATTCTTCTATTCAAATTGAATTTTAACAAATAATATGTTCTTCAATTTATAATAAGATATATGTAATGCTATTATTTATATGAAAATATATTCTTTATTATTAAATAGATTTAAAGATTTAATAATAATAGTTGAGATGAATAATTATTATACTTCTTATTCAAATTCAATATATATGTAAAACAAAGAACACATTCTTATTAAATTTTCACTCTAACAACTTCACACATTATTATATACTTTAAACTAATGCACAATATGAGTTATAAATATTTTTTTTTTCTGCTGGAGTGTTTAAAGTTGAATTTCGTATCAAAATTTGTTTAAAACTTTTGCTTTGTTTTTTTAATTAATGTCTTGGTTTTATTAATATAAAGCATCATAATTTCAATGTATAAACATATCTTTTATTTTAAATTGTTGTTTAATTTTTATTAAATGTTTATTTCATAATTACTTAGTTATTATTTACTAAATATTAAATAATTTATTAATAAACTTCTTGTTGTTAATATTATTATTATTATCATTATTATTATTTTTAATTAAAGTTATTACTATTATTTATTATTATTAAAATTATTTTTAATATAATACTAATAATATAATATCAATTATTATTAATATGGTTCTTATATTTATTATCCTATTTTAAATGAAATGTGTGTATGCATTTTTAGACCTTTATAGATAAAAGGAAAATTTATAGATATATTTTTTATCATAATGAAAAGTAATATTTGGGTATAAGAGGACATTATTGTCAGAAGATCAAAAGAGAAAAATATTATTTACACTTGCACTACATAATCTTTTGAGGAAAAAATATAACCTTTTGTGGCATTCTTTTCAAATTAAATGTAAAAATTATATAGAAAATTTATACCAATGAATTCAATCTGATTATGTAATATACTAAAAAAAGATACCAAATTCTTCTACTATATTTTTAGAAAATAAAACATGATCACTCAATCACGTGCAAGTAAGAGAAATAAATAATAAATCACACAACACAATATGTTATTGAGGAAAGCACTTGTTCAAAATGCCTCTGTCATATATCGTACATAGTCAAAGAGTCATGAAACAATACAATGCTTTCTCACACTGAGAAAATCCTGCACTCTATCGATCGTCTCACCCTAATCCTGCTAAAAAATTACTATCAATTCTTAGGCAAAATTGATCAACACTTAGCCAATTCTCAGCCCCTACTTAGCCCAGCCTTGCTCACGCAATCCCTTAGAAATTAATCCCTATTAAATAGGATAAGCAACCTTCCTTCACTGCGCAATCCATCACGAGCCTTCCTGTAACTTTATAATTGTGCTTGAGAAATTTGCTAATAATACAACTGATATTTATCTTCTCTTTAACCTGTCTCAACTAGGTCTTCATCAGAATTGACATGCATATAGCTATTAATAGTGAATCATCATTTATCTCATTGATCACTACTCGTGAATTAAATTAAATTTAATTCACTGGACCTCTCACTAGCTCATCACTTAATTAGAACTAGTTAAAATGATTTTAACTCAATCAATTTGAGTTGAATGATTACACATGCACCACACTAGTGCATTAACTGCAACTGGACCCCCAAAACAATAGAATCACTCTACATGTCTCACCTTTGACTCTCAACTCGAAATTCTTGAGCTAACCTAGTCTTTCTCACTTAGTTAACTAATACAAGTTGCTATGAGATGAAATTACAATTTATTTTCCAATTTGTTTAAAGGATAAATAAATTAGACGCCCACATTTAGCACTAATGTGTAACTGAATTCCTCACCCATGTGTGACTGGAATTCCACACCAGTATGTCATCAATTTTTGTCCTTTTTGGATGCCAATTTCATTGTTTCTTGTTGCAAATTTCAACATTAAAAATGTGTAATGGTTATAATTCAAATCCTAAAAATCATGTATATGAAAGACTTTAGGTTTCAAAAAGATAAAAAAGATATGAATTTTATGTTCTTATGCAATAAAATTAGTAAAGCACTACGTGCTATTAATTTGGCAATTCACATTATCTATAGGTTTATAGGATTTTATTTGGCTATAAGTAATTTTTTTTTTTTTGTGAAAATGGTGGATCCAACAACATTTCAAAATTATATTATGGTTATGGGGACAATTTGCTTGCTTGAAAATATTTCTTTACATATTACTTGATATAATGTTACATTTGATTAGATTGTTACATTTTATTAGATTATAGGGTATTTATTTAGTCAACTTATTTCATATTTTGTACATAAGTGCGATATTGAAGAGCACCTCTAATCTTATTAGAAATTGACAAAACATTTTCAAGAAATATTTTTAATAAAAACAACCTTTGTTTCTTGTATAAGTCCCTTATAGCTAATGTTATTTTATATAACCCCTAATGCCTTGACTCGACATCTCACATCCCACCCCTGCAAGTCCATCTCTAACTAGTACAATATATTAAATCTATTTTTTATAATTTTAAACTCTATTATATATTGAAGCACCCAAGAAATATAGAAAAGTACAAGAGCTCAAATTTTTTATTCCAATCACATACAAGTGGATATATCATTTTCAAGTGTGTGTGCATATTTGTTTCCAACCAAATAGTTATAGGACTACTAATAGAATTCATTTATCTTATTTTTTTCACATTTTTCACCAATTAGAACATGTCTCTAGAGATTTAAAGTCGTCACAACCAGAAACACAATATATGCTTATACAACTTAAACTAAATTTGTTCAACAATTGTATGTGCAATTTTATTATGTGTAAAAGTACAAAAAAATTAAAAATATTCTATGCATCTAGTACCTTGCTTAAATATATTCATTTCACATCTGATTCTAATAATTTTTTTATACACTTATCTCTAGGAACATGAAAGTTGTCAATAGTTACATAAAGAATAAAAAAATGTTTCAAAGGTGTAGTTGAAGAATATAGTACAAAATATCTAAAAGATGCCTAAAAAAACAAAAAAATTGTGAGAAGGTATTTTGTTAAAACACTCCATATAAAAAGCTCATCTATAATGAGGATTTTGTGACCTAAAATAAATATAATTTTTAGATGATTTTACAACTCAGTTTTTTCTGAATAATAATTATTAACCAATATATAATTTTATAATTATCCAACAAATTACCCCAAAAAAAAAAAATTAAAAAAAATACATTGTACAAATTGAAATATTTTTTTAAAAGATACCGAGTCGAAATGAAGTTTGGGATGTTAAGAGGAAAAAGTTATATATGACAAAAAGGTATTCCAATGGAATTTGTATTGAATTTGAGGGTGCAAGTTTGTTACAATTCTATTATTGAGTTATATATAACAAAGATGAACTTCAACTTTGAATAATGTCATGAATGATTTTACTAAAATCTGTTAATAACAAATTTATTTTAAAATACTAGAAATCGAACACACATAAGGAAAAAATACAATAACAAAGAATCCTAAACCTGAATTTCAAGTTTGTTACAAATCTATTAGTGAGTTATATAACACGAATGAACTTCAACTTTGGATAAAATCTTAAAAATGATTTAAAATTATTTTACTAATTCCAATAAAATTACTATAAATCAAACACACGTGAGGAAAAAATACAATAACAAAGACCTAGTCCTATAAAAATGAATACTTAAACAAATCCACATCGAATGATTTTATTATTAACAA